>JAVTVY010001717.1:0-35377 GCA_036873755.1 Hanleya hanleyi | reverse complement strand
AAATCAGAAGTGATCACCAAGAAGACAATCAGAAGTGATCACCAAGAAGACAATCAGAAGTGGCCACCTATAAGAGAATCAGAAGTGATCACCAAGTAAAAAATCAGAAGTGATCACCAAGAAGACAATCAGAAGTGATCACCAAGAAGACAATCAGAAGTGGCCACCATGAAGACAATCTGAAGTGGCCACCAAAAAGACAATCTGAAGTGATCACCAATAAGACAATCAAAAGTGGCCACCAAAAAGACAATCTGAAGTGATCACCAATAAGACAATCAAAAGTGGCCACCAAGAAGACAATCTGAAGTGGCCACCAAGAAGAGAATCAGAAGTGATCACCAAGTAAAAAATCAGAAGTGATCACCAAGAAGACAATCAGAAGTGATCACCAATAAGACAATCAGAAGTGGTCACCAAGAAGACAATCTGAAGTGACCACCAAGAAGAGAATTAGAAGTGATCACCAAGTCAAAAAAAAAACAGAAATGATCACCAAGAAGATTATCGCAATGACTAAAAAAGAAGACGATCAGGAATTACCACAACCAGAAGTGACTGCGAAGAAAACCAAAAATGGCCACTATCCATATCGACATAAAGCCATAATGGCCATAAAGCAGACAATCAGAATTGGCCATTAAGAAGATAAAGCAGAAAAGTATAACAATTTGCCACCCCTCCGCACAAACTTGGTTTAGCCCACAATGTATTATTGAGGATCCAACCGCCAAGAAGAGTTGAGAAATGTTCTAAATGTCTGTAACAATGTACCGGTATCTATTTGAAATGTTTATCGGATATTTGGTAGTCATCTTTTGCTTGAGAATTTAAATTTACTAGAATTATTGAAAATATTGAATCAATTAAATTTCCGAAGAACTCCCGCTTATTATAATATTAATCTTTTACGTCATTAAGACCTGTTGAAGGAATGCTGTGCCAATACCCGTATTGCATCCGTCTTAGCCAGGATTGTGTCCCTTGCAACTCTTTCGAAGAACAGGGTAATAAAGACGTTTCTGGCGGGAAAGCCGAAAAACGAACGAGGATGCTCATCGTGCTCATTTGGACCACTTAGTTATTGATATTTTCGAACGCCAGAATGTCAGAATCATCACTCTTTTCTAACAATAGTTTCTATGGTGGAACGAGCAAAAGGTGACGCATCTGACTGTGTTTTGACCTACAATTCACGACACAGTAGTATCGATATCTGGACCCTCCCTAATTACGCTCATCAATACCTCAATGAATGGTCACAGTGTGGGGGTGAGGGGGGTGTGGGGGTGAGGGGGGGGGGATGGAGGGTGTCTGGTTCCATGCTACTTCAAAGATTTCTTCTTTGAAGTAGCAGAAGTTAACGCATCTTGGCTGGGTGGGTTCGTCGCGATATGACTGAAACAATGTTGAAATGAAAGCATCGTTAAATCCTATTCACACACCCACACCCACTCAATGGTCACAGGGTGATTCATGGATTGTGGCAAAGAGTATATGGCGCTATCTTGTTTATAATTATATAAAGAGAAAACGGCAGCTTACACTCTCCACTCAAGCAGCCTGTGCTGACAGGTTGTGTATTAGCCCGAAAACATCGGCTAAGGAGTCTATTTTTTGGGGGGGTTGTTGTTGCTGACCCCTTAGCCCGAATCACTAATACAGACCGAAAAGGAAAAAAATAAATAAGACGTCAGTCGCTCGAGATCTTTAACTGCACACGGCGTGGGGAATTGAGAGAGAGGCACAAAAAGCATTTTATCGAATAAATAATATGATTTGGCATCTCCAGCACTATGACAACCACCTAATGACTCCTTTAATTAGATGGAATCTCCCATCAAACACGGATTTTGTCAACAAAACCGTCGTGTTTCTTTATCCACAGTTTACAGGGACATGCGCAGAATGGGGTTGACCTTTTGAATCACGTCATCCATGCTGGTTTTAAACCAATAGCGACGTCTGTTTATTCACGTGATCAGAAAGGTCACGACATAAAAATAGCGAAGGTCATATTCTCACAAGATGTCGGAAAGGCGCGAAAACGTTAAAATCAATGGAGGTTTTTTCTCACACATTTGATCACATTTTGTCAGCATCAAAACAGTCATGATAGATGGTACATGGACAAAGAAGCTCAGGTCGGTCAAACTGTATCAAATTGGCATATTTTTTCTCTTCCGTTTCGTTATTTTCGACAGCGAAAAGCCGCTTGTCGCGACAAATTTTTATCGCAAAAATTTAACCCACCCTCGATCTGGGCTGTGATAGGAATGCCACGCCCCCTTACCTATATTCACCTATCACAGCCAGAGTTTCTGGGTTAGTTGTGTATAAGCCACATCGTAATCCCAGAAGTAACGCATATTACTGCATATTCATGCCAGGCGTGAGACTGAAGGGCCAGGTTCACGCACATGCATTTTTTCTCACGAGAGCAGGCCATGCCGCCATCTCAGGAAGGTTTCTTGTGCTAAAATCCTAAAATTATTGTAACAAAATTTATTGCGCAAATTTCTTGAACTGTTGAACTGGCACTCAGAAAAGTAACTGTGGCGTGGCTCTCGTGAAAAAACGCATGTGCGTGAACCTGCCCTTCAGTCTAGCATCAAGCATGAATATGCAAAAGGCTTATTAGTTGGCCAACTGACACACAGGGGCTTGTTGGTCAGATATTAATTATGATAATAATATTCATATATACTCTCCTCCTACTCCATAAATACAAGGGGACGCGAATGTGGACCACCGTTTCCCACCAAATCCGCCGACGAAAATGGCAACTCACAAATTCAATAAAACTTTATCTGTCATTATTTCTTACCTCAAAGTGTTCTCCAAACTTAATTCATAAGTTGAAACATAAACCCTTTACTCTGTTCCTTTTAATTTCATATATCCATCAATCAAAACAGCTCAACTCTCGACCTTTCAACCCTTATGTCAAGGAACTGGGAACATTAGTTGATTGCATGTGACTAGCATGTGACCCGCCGATATGGGCTGAATTTGCTCACATGTTTTCAATGGGCGAAATCACTACATTGAATTTTGTGAGAAGATATCAAAGGTCGAAATACTGTCTTAGTTATTATGTTTCAACTAATGAAGTTATGAGAGCACGTTGAGGTAAGAAATAAGGACAGATAAAGTTTTATTGAATCTGTGAGTTGCCGTTTTCGTCGAGGGGGTTTGGCGGGGAAACTGTGGTCCACATGTGTGTCCCCTTGTCTCTATGGAGTAGGAGGAGAGTCTCTATGGAGTAGAAGGAGAGTATAAATATTAATATCATTATTAATAACTGACCAACAACAAGCCCCTGTGAACTGTAATAGGCCAAGTAGGATAGACATCCAATTGATCAAGGTGTTTTCTCGATAATCAAGTAATACCGATAATATTAATCTCATCTGGACGGCTCTGGGGGGTGGGGGGGATTCTCCCAGTTTTCTCTCACAAACCAACTTGAATGATCCTTCTCAAAATCAATCAACTTGCTTTGAAATCGAACCGTGATTCCTAGATTCCTGAAAATGGACCTTTCTGATCTGTTGGCCTACCTATTTGTGTTTCAGTGGTGTCGGTGAAGACATGAAATTACAACCTCACATCCAGACTCTGTGTTGTACCCAGACTGACTATTCTTTTTGTTTATTTCCTTTACATGATCGATGAACCCAGGTTTTCCCTGAGGGTAACACTGTTATCATGTATCATGTCAGGCTAGTCTTGTATTTTTCAATACAGAAAACAGAAAGATGTCAAGTCAAACCTGGAGAAAAGACTGAAGGAATTCAAGGCTCATCCAATGCCGAATGGCTTCAAAGCAAGGTACTGCATGTATACCTGTTGAACCACCATCTGAACAGGGCCGTAGCAAGGATATTTTGAGGGCTGGTTCACTTTCGTTTCAAAAGTGGACATCAGGGGTTCGCTTATGCGAAATGGGGCATGGAAGGAAGGTTCACCTCCGGTGGTAAAAAGGGCATTCGTATAGAAAAAAATATTTAAACTCTCGAATGGCCACATTTTCCAAATGAGGGGCCTGTTCTCCATCTATATCAGTATTATATTGGAAACAGTCTGTCATAAACAATATCAGCCATCACCATTCTACCAAGTGATGATCTTATAAACTTTTTACCAGAGTCAACGGAAATTTAACGCGAAGAACAGGGTTCATACAGGTCCTGGATTTCCTTGAATTCTGAGAACATAAATTCCAGGACCTGGAAATCCTTGAATTCTGACAATATTTGTGAAGAGTCCTGGAAAAGTCTCTGAATTTTGTTGTCGTATCTCCCCTCAAAATATCTACCACAATTAATTACTGGACTTCCTTTCTAACAAACTGAAGTTAATCTTCGATCTTGTCAGATCTGTATGAAGCGTGATAGTTGAAATACATATTCATTTCATTCTAATGTACATTGTTGAGTTTGCTGAATGAAACACGGTAAAAGGTGTTAAAAAATGTCCAGGAAAATTCAGTTAATGTTCCTGGAAAAAGGTTGTATGGACCTGGAAAAGCCCTGGAATTTTGTCTTTCACAAAGGGTAGGAACCGTGGAAGAACTATTCATTCTTGTATTCAGGCCTAGTGAACTTCTCCATGCACACATATTAGTTCCTTGTCCAGCCATATATTCTCTTGTGCTCCAGGCCAATTCTGTGTGCATGGACCAGAAATCCTGGTGCTCGGTCCATCCAATCATTTCGCTCTTGAAGCATTCCACAGCCATGGACAAAGTTCCTATGGACTCGCACTAGTTTTCCCCGGAAGTCAGTTGGACCTTTACACCAAGCGATCACGAACATACCTCTCCATACAATGGGGCTTTTATGTGACACACTATGGACGTTTTGCTATAAGAGGTGATGGTGTATGTGTTAAGGGTACGTAGTCCCCCTGAGGCAGTTTTCTACACCCCTTGATAATTTGTCTTCTGTAGCAATAAATATTCAACATAACAACAATAATGTATATATTTTATGAAATGTTCTGAGGAATTCACTCAAAAAATTTACATAACTTTATTCAAAATTAAAAGAATTGAAATGAAAGCAGTAGCCTCCATTTTTCAACTGAATTTCGTGAAAACTGTTTAACTTGATGGTATACCTTGATCAAAGATAACTACAACTAGTAAACGGCGTCTCAGTTTTTATAAGTTGGCTTAGTTCTTATTTGACTTTTAATGTAGAAAGTTATAAGATAATCAAATTTTGTCAATTAATTTTAGTTCAAATGCTATAAAAATAGAACTAGGCAGAAATTTACTAGTTCTAGTTGTCTTTGATCAAGGTATACCATCAAATTTGAAATATGTTAAACAGTTTTCACGAAATTTCAATTGAAAAATTGTTTTCATTTCATTTTTTTAAATTTTGAATATTTTCTACACGGTATGACCAAAAGTTATGTAAATTATATGAATGAATTCCTCAGGACGCTTTCATAAAATATGTACATTATTATTGTTATGTTGAATATTTATTGCTACAGAAGACAAATTATCAAGTGGTGTACAAAACTGCCTCAGGGGGGCTATGTACCCTCAATGGAGAAGAACAGACCTCTCTGCCAGGTTACTTAGCCCAAAGTCTCCAGCCATTTCCATCGACAACATTCAGGTCAAGCGAACCCAGAAAGACCCTGGGTGAAAATTGGTCTGAGCACGTGGAACTTTGTATATTGGCGAGGATTACTGGTCCTCATGGAATGGTGCCGAGCACATGGAAATAGATGGATGGAGAAGAAAAAACTGAGGTGTGTGCATGGAGGAGTTCGTTATAGTCCTGTTTTTGAGGCAAGAGATCCCTTGCAGCACACTTAAACCATGAAAACCATTAAAAAAATTATTGATGTATTTATTTTTCATTTTCTCTTTAATAGAATATCTGGTCCACCTACAAGCTGGGAGACTTTCTTCAGGCAGCAAGAAGCTTTTCAATATGCAAGGTCTAGATCCAAGGTACATCAGTCCGTGGTTCAATGAAATAATATATACCTGCAGTTTTACCTGTTGGATTAAGACAGGCATGCGTATTCAAGCATATATATGTACTTTCTATTCTGTCAGTTTTTCCAGTTCGACCCATTAACCCTATAGTATAGTGAGACCATTGACATGAACTACCCACACTTATCTGAGCACCAGAGTGTATAGTCGATGGGAGAGCTCTGGATGTTGATCCAGGGTGTTATGTAATATTTTCCATTTAACTATTTTTCATGTAACTCTTTACCATAGTGTTCTCATGGTAACGTCCTGTATAAGTTAAGACACATTCAGACACATGTTAAGCAAGGGTATTAGATAACCCGTTTGGGTCTCATCAATTCAAGTTTGCATAACTTCTAGGTAACCCAGTTCAGCCATTCACCATAGCCCCGTCAGGCTTCCGGGGATTGACCTGGGATGTCGTTGTGCACACTCCTCAGACAGCTTGTCGTAAGAGGCGACTAAATGAGACACCCATCACGTGGGGTTCCCGGGTGTGAAAAGGAATAGTACCCCACCCGTGTGGTTCCCGGTTATGAAAAGTAATAGGACCCAATATCATGATATGACTGAAATATAGTTGAAAGCGATGTGAAATCATATTCACTCACCACTCACCCCATAACATACCATCCCTTACGATCAGAGTGGTATAGCGGCTGTGATAATGAACATCAATAAACACTGTATAATATTCAACATTGGGGAGGTGGAAGGACCATACTCAACTAGCATACAACAAACCTTGCCGCTTCACTCAACACCCTGGGGATATTGATCAAGGCATTTCAGGGTTCATACGCCTCCTGAAAGTCCTTAAAAAATTCCAGAAATTTAATTGCTAACCTGAAAAGTCCTGGAAATGCTTAGTAATATAAAGTCAAACTCCCGGAAGATCTATACTTTCGTCCTCAAGCAGAGCCAGCGATCTGATGCCATGCATTTCTGTGTCAAAATTTGTTCCTGAAGTTCATTCATTTCCTTACCTTCTTTGCGAGTTAATATACTAAAGAGTCCTGGAAAATTCAAATTATTGACCTGGAAAACTCCTGAAATTTTTCCTACTGTAAGTGTATGAGCCCTGATATTTATATTTCAGTTCACTTTTTACAATTATGTTTGATAATCTTTATGCCTTATGTTTATTTTATCGCTATCCAGGATCTCCATGTATTTGCCTATGAGAGTGACCTATTTGAGCAGGGTCAAGGTCAGAGGATGTACGTGGCTGTAAGCTATCCTACTTTCTGGCATTACTATAGGTGAGACAATTATATATATTATGAGACATGACATACATCTACTTACACATCTTGTTGGCTGTGGTGCTAGAATGGTTATCATGTTTCTGTAACTGATTATCCATTTGCACTAATGGAATAGTATTTATGGTCAGCATGGTGTGCAAATGAAATCAGCTGATCACTGAAAATCTGCAGTGTCAGTTTAGTCCATTGTTAAATTAATAGGTAGTTTAGCATGACCCTGCTCTTCACAAATCTTCATGCTACATGCGATAATTAATATGGATTTTATTTGAAATTGCACACCAGAGAAAGGCTCTCGTTTTCACTATTAGGGAAATCTCCGTGGACAATACTGCGGAAATAAGTGCTCAGATGACTGACTATTCCTGGCCATTTTAACCTCGTTGCATGATTAAGCTTGATTTAAACAACCCAAAGATTTGTTCAGTTAAAACAGACACAAAACATTCTTGTGTATGCTACTTGGAGAGTGTTATGAAATGTTACACTATCAATGACTTTCTTGTGTATACCACCCACCCCTTTAAGGGCACGAGGATTCCTCTCCATCAGCTCAATTGAATTGATTGGATCCTCATTTTGATACTATCTCAAAGTTGAGAATCGAAAAGGATAACCAGCCCTGTCGAAGCGAGACAGCAACACATACTCCGTTAACTGCAATAAGTAAAACTCATGCAGCATTATTTTTTTCCGAAAAAATAGATGTGCGCAGGTCATGCCTAAAAAGATATTAATTAAACAAGCAATGTGATCAGTTCATGTCACTTCACAGAAGAACCATTAGTCCACATTGTTACCATCTTCATCCAAGTCAAATGGACTTGGTGATTATTTAGTACAGGTGAAGACCTCTATCACAGATAATGAGAAAAAGAGACGTACTATTGCAATCGCTACAGTGAATCAGTCCAGACTGAGCATATGCTGCCTACAAACCGGAACTTGTACTGTCAGCCAAGATAGAATGTGATTGTGTATAATCTACAGTACAAGATAGAATGTGTGGTAGTAGGCCTATTGCTGTAAGTGTAAAATGATGCAAATTCTAATCAAATAATTATTCTTTAATTCTATTTGGAGCCACCGGACATGAAATGTGGCTATCATATTAGTTTGTGATACATTTTGCCACAACTTCTGAAGGGGTCATTTTCAATTCTTGGATATTTGTAACAGGATACTCAGTTCAACAGTTGGAGTGTATTATTCCGTACAGTTATATTTATTAGGTTTACACTATTATAGTGTAAACTTTTTACATACATTTAGGGATGATCAGTATCAGAGTCCTGTGATCTGCATAAAAAGGTAACCGAGAATAATCCAGAAAAGTCAATATTGTCGTTAACTTTTTTTGATGGCAACCCTTACTGTCCAGAAGTGTCTTTGAAGTAACTTTGAAGTAACTTTGAAGTGTGGCCATATTTCAACCTTGAAGTGCAAGGCTCAGAGTCAGAAGTGTGCTTGCAGTGTGGGTATTGTTTTGTAGCAATGCCATATAAGGGCATTGAAGTCACAATGAAGTCACAATGAAGTCACAATGAAGTCACTTAGAAGTGTGCCTCAAATATTTTAATTAGGTACTGCAAAGGCACTTCATAGACACTTCCACAGAAGGGTAACCTTCATAGGCACTTCTGAAGTGCTCTTGAAGTACCTAATTAGAATATTTGAGGCACTTCAATGTCCTTATATGGCAAGTCACTTCATCCACTCTTCTACAGAAGGATACCTTTCATATGCACTTCTGAAGTGCTCTTGAAGTACCTTATTAGTATCATAGCAAATCCGTGTGATGAAAAGGTATGTAAAGCCACGAGATATTTACTTTCCCAGAAAAGAATACATAAATATATATTTGAGCACAGAAAGTTTTATTCAGAGAAAATACAGAATGAGACAGAACAGTACATCATAAAATATTTACAATAAACCGCTAGCACAAATCCTTGAGACAAAATACAGCACAGTTCTATTTTTTTGTATGCATTAATTTACATGCAGTTTTTGGTATGAGAATTTATTGCAGTATTATTATTCAAGGATGACCGTGTTCTTTTCCAACTTGAACTTGAAGCAGCAGATCTTTCGAAGGATAGTTGACTTCAGTTGCCCTGAGGTCCACTCGGACGTAACCCAACGCTGAAACCCACCAGTCTGAATTGTGAACTTCTTGGCCTGTGGCGATAAATACATGCATATAATTAAAACCTGATCAGTTGTATATATGGTTCCATATGACATGCAATCCAGTTTTTTTTTTTTTTTTTAATACACTCTGGATGATTGAATAGGTTGACTACCATAAAGGGTTAAGAATGGAACACATCCCTACGATTTACAAAAGATTGATGAAGATGTCTATTATCCTTTCTTTAGTACTCCATGATATACAACAATGGAGATAAACAGTTTGTGTGATGTTCTAGCCAATATACACTATGAAGAAATCAACCATACCTACATGTAGGTGTGCTCATTAAATTTCCCATCAGTCGAGTGGCTGCTTGAAGTGAGCCGAGTTCCTTGTTGCAGCTGTATTCTGGAATTATTAAAGTATTGACAAAGAAGCCATAAGAAACAATCATGTGGATTTTGATAATTTGTCTTTTTTAAATTCCTGGTTCAACTAAATCTTCTGCAAGACTTCAAATAACAAATAAATGCTTATTAATTACAAATTGTATTCTTAAATTTTTGAAATGAAATAAATGTATGAAATGAAATCAAGATGTGGGTAAAAATGTACAATTGAAGTGTGAAGATCCTTAGCTTTGGTATATGAGCAGTGCAATCAATAGACAAGGAAAATATAGCCTGTTATAATGATAAAAATTAAGTCTAATCATAATTGATTATACTTTTTCTGATTACAGCTAAAACAGGTAATGCTAACATTTTATTATCAATATATTCTAACACTTATTTCTTTACCATTTTGTCAAAAGTCTGGTATGGGAATATTCTACATTCTGCAAGGAAAAAAATAAATACAATTTATGAATCAATAAAAAATCAAAACAACAAGATAATTTATTTAGAGCTACCATCCCCCCAACCACTTAAATCCACCTGTTTTGACATGAACTGAACAGTTTTGTGATAAAAATATCTCACCCTCAGGGGATTTCCTCCAGGGGTGCATGCCAATCTTCATATGAGGTCCCCAAGCCTGGTGTTTCCAAGCTGACAATTCACACAATCATAACAATGGCATTTAATCCACACTGCCTTGATCAACCTGGATAGATCTGAAAGTGATATTGGGACAGAGATATGGATATTTCGCCATGTTACATGACCCATTAAATTTGACTGCAATTATAAGGTGGAGTACATTATAATAACCTGCAGTCCATATAGCAAAATATTTATTGAGGCCAATATCAATTTTTTAATATGTCAAGGGAAACTTGTTGATAAAATAACTAGCTGACACTCTCAGGTCTACATCACTGTTCAGCTCAGTTCTTTGCTTATTAAGTTATGAAAAACAGAAAAATTTTAGTTATATTTATAAGTTACTTACCATATCACTAGCTGCTATCATCACCATCTGCAATACAGTTCTTCAAACCTCCATAGTTCTAGCTTAACAGGAATAAATCCATCTGATTTCTACAGTTGGAGAGGTCAGCCATTTTGATTGTTATCGTCTGGTGGCGCCCCCAGTGTTCAATTAAATTTTCAAGGGCAGATAACTCCACTCATTTTGGCAAAGACAGTTCAGAATATAAAGACTATCAGAAACAGAAATTATATATATTATACTTAGTGATAATGATGAAGAGGATAATATAAAGTATTCTTTAATGGGTATTTTTTTGTTGCTGACATTATGTTAGAACTGATTCTTCTAAAAATATTTTGCCATTTTGTCCAATTTTACTATAAAATCATGGATTTGGAATGACTATAAAATCTGAATTCAACAAGATTTCTTATCTAATATGTGAGAGACTGGTGTTATTAATGTCTTTATTCTATTCAAATAGAAACTCATAGTACTGATCACTTTAAAATATCAAAAAATATGTTCACAGTTCTGAGTAATATGTCAGTAACCACATGTGAATATTTTACACAGTTGTAGCTATTTTGAAATGTGAAGTACAAATCTGATGTTTGGTGGTTTCATTGAAATGAGATTTGATGTCACTGAGTGAAATCAAATCAGCCGAGCCAACTTTAAGCTGGGTTATTCCCAGAGCTAATTAATATAACTGAAACTTGTAAACATGTAGTTCTAATTTATAATGTTATGTTACTGTAACAGTTTGTGGAAAAATTACAATAATCTAGAAATCCTATTGGATTGAATCTTATAGGATTTTTCAGAATCTATTATAATAGGTTTTTTTCAGACTCTTATATTTTAGAAGCTCATATAATTTTTTAGAATCTTTAGGATTTTTCAAAATCTTATAGGATGCTAGAAGATATTTTTTGCAAGGGGAAGTCCCCCAAGTTATGCTATATAACTGACAAAGTCCAAGAAGTGTCTTTGAGGAGTACCTTAGATTATGCAGAACAAAAACAAAGTCTCAGAAGTGTTTCTGAAGTCCCCTAAGTTTTGCTGAAAAACTGACAAAGTCCAAGAAGTGTCTTTGAGGAGTACCTTGGATTATGCCGAACAAAAACAAAGTCTCAGAAGTGTCTCTGAAGTCCCTCATTTTTTGTTATGAAATTGACAAAGTCCATGAAGTGTCTTTGAGGAGTCCCTTGACTACTGCCTTTTTCTAATGAAGTACCTTTGAAGTGTGCCAATATTTTTCTCTGTCGTTGAAGTGCCTTTCAAGTGTACTCTTCAGAGGCACTTCTAGGCACACTTCACATGAAGTGTGACACTTCTGGACAGTAAGGGAAGACTAAATTTTGCATAAAAATGGCCCTAAACATTGTGTTGTCTATGTACCCGAAGGCAGGTCCAAGTTTGTTGCATCAGGAGAAATGATATTTTGTTTCACAAAATGCATGACAGATTCTGTGTAACAGGGTTAATTTGTTTTAAATTCCTTTTTGTAGTCAGCTTCATGCAGAACAGCGACACCATTATGAGGTCATTCCAGAGGGTAGGCTGAGGTTCTATTTGTTTTATTAAATTTAATGTATCATACAGCATGTAGTACCTTCAATACCATATAACAAATACATATCATTATATGTCAACAATATATCAAAGATTTTCTGATTTATTGCTGGTTGAGATGTATATATTCTACTTCTGTTTCCTTTGGTTAATAAGTTTTGAGAATGTAAAAAAATTCTGTATATATATCTACTATTGTTACAATACGCCATTTTTTATATTGGATCTAAATTAATTCTACTCAATCTAATTAAAATTAAATCCAATCAGCTCCCTCATTTGGATATGTCGCTTGTGGGATCTAACCGGCTTGCACTAACGCGAGTGTTGACCAATTCCGAGAACTCTCCATAGTGGTTTGAAGGGAACATACTGGTAGGGGCTTTTTGGTTAGCTCAGTCCAATCAGACGCCACGCTTGCGGGGTATCTCCTACCCAATCGTATATGTGCTTACGCAATGTTATGATTGGTACCATAATGCAGGGTAGAAATATGGACTGGTCCTTCATATAAACCTTGGGTTGAAGCGGATACGATGACCCTATCCCCCTCTACGTCTGCAAGTAAAGTAGTTAAATGTGGCCGTGATGTCATAAGACTATTAAATATTCATGACCTGGGCGCTCTGAACACCAAATTCAATTGAAATCAGTAAGATCCTACATAGCGACATATACGATTGGGGAGTATTGATAGGATATATTAATTTATGAAGGTTGAATTCTACTGCATGTTAGCTGCAACTATCTACAGCTCCTGAAGTTGAAACAAAATGAATAATCCCCAAAATACTTGCAGGACTATTCTGGAGTTTATTTTTAAATACTGTTCTAGGGGCGGTTTGTAAGCTGTACTTTGATTTGGAGTTCTCCAGGCAAGCCAATCCTGAGAGTGATGGTCCCTCCATGGTCAAATTACTCAAAGAGGTCAGATGTTTGCACTTAAATTCTCAATATTGAGTCTGTAACTGGCTAAATTCTCACAATTAAAGGGAGACAACTGAAGCATTGTCACAATCAAGGGGGATAACTTCCTCATATTGATTTCATTTTGCCATTTTGGATGTTGAGAAATGATATCTGATTATCAGAGACAGCTTGTGTTTGTAGGTTTATTGCAGTATTAAATGTTAAATAATAATTAAATCATGGGAAGTTTATTTCTTGATGGAGAAGTGTTTGTTTGATCAAATGTATTGAAACAGAAAATTGATGAAATGGTACTAGATTGGGAAGACATATTCATGATCTAGTTAATTCTTCTAAATTTATTGGGTGTTCATATCTATTAGGTAGACTGATAAAAAAAATATGAGGATCATTTTTTAATTGAATTTTATATACATTTCTTATAACATTGAACTTTATATATATTTTCATCTGTCCAATGAATCATTAAGCACTTAAGTTTTAAATAATAAAAAATAGGGTGCCCCGAAGTAGAGGGCATGGCCTTATGTGTGTTGTAGACCACGAGGGTCCCTTCCGTCCTTATCAAGGGGAGTGCTAACCTTCTCTCCTTTCTTACAACACATCTGTTATAGGGATCTCACTGTTATATATACCAAGCTACTTTCATTCCTGTCTTTGAGATGGTGCCTAAAGTTGAATTTCATCAAACAATTTTGTGAGAAAATTCAGATTCTTATGAAATAGTACAAAACTTTGGATGATTGAATTTCCTTAAGTACTTTTAACATTTTAGTTTACTCATCTTTCTTATTTATTTTAATATCATGACCAAGAACCAATTTTTATATTCTTTTTCGTGCATGGATGTAGAATAAGGAGGAGGGGAGATAACTCTTGTGTTATATGTGTTCAGGTATTTGGATGCACCAGTCTCCTGTTACCTGAAATCACTCATTCATATGTCAAGTTTTTATGCCTCTGGCTATAAAGTAGATTGGGAGGCATTAACTTTTTACTCTGTTTATGTTTCTTCTGTCTGTCTGTCAAACCTAAATTATAGTATTCAACTAATGCTAGTGTTTTGGCTGTATGTCCCTGAAACTTGGCAGGCTTATTAAACATGCTTCGAAAATGTGCATCTGCTATTTATGATATGAAACAATACTTCTTGTTAAATTTATAATGTTTTTGGACTTTGCCATTCTTGCATTGAATTTCAGTGCAGCTTTGGCACTCATGTACAATCAACTAGTCCTTGATTTTCTGACTGGATGTATCGGAAACTTTGTAGGCTTCTTAAACATGCAGTGAAGATGAGTTTGAATATTAATTTGATCTTATAATCAATTTATCAGCAGTTGGAGTTTGTCATTTCATTAATTTCACTGTACATGGCAATCTTGTATAACCAACTAATCCCTCAGTTTTTACTGGAGACCCTTGAAACTTGGTAGGCTTGGTAAAAATCCTTTGAAGATGTGCGCCTCCTGTTTAAGTGAAATGTTGATATTAGTAAAAATTATCCATGAGATGCCCGAATGTATCAGGTAGTCTGATTAAAATTTGAGCTCAAATTTGAGGGTGATAGCCTGATTGAATTGATAGAGATTTTATCATACTGATGATTACTATCCATTATTAAAGGTTCAATGAATCTACAAGCACTTAAATTTTAAATAACAAAAAATAGGGTGCCCCGAAGTAGAGGGCATGGCCTTATGTGTGTTGTAGACCACGAGGGTCCCTTCCGTCCTTATCAAGGGGAGTGCTAACCTTCTCTCCTTTCTTACAACACATGTGCTATAGAGATCTCGCTGGTATATATACCTAGTTACTTTCAGATCTGTCTTTGAGCCGGTGCCCAAAGTTGAATTTTATCCATAAAAACTTGTTGGCAAATTCAGTTCTTCGTCAAAAATGACAAAGCTTTGGATGATCAAATTTCCCTAAGTACTGTGAACATTTTAGTTT
Organism: Hanleya hanleyi; assembly: GCA_036873755.1. NCBI lineage: Eukaryota > Metazoa > Mollusca > Polyplacophora > Lepidopleurida > Hanleyidae > Hanleya > Hanleya hanleyi. The sequence goes on along the minus strand of JAVTVY010001717.1, from coordinate 20,127 downwards.
AGTTCCTTTTTGATTATTTATTTGATATGCATGGCCAAATTTCAATATCTGGTATTGTTGTTATGCATCTATATGGAATAATGTACAGGGGAGATAACTCATCTTATTACATGTACTTGAGAATTTGCATGCTGGCTTGTTTACTTGAAATCAGTCGTACAGATGTAAAATATAAAATGTATATGACTTACTAAAAAGACGCAGAGTAAATATTTGAGTGGCAATGGAGCAAAATGGTGTGAAACTATGTAGAATGGAATGTTACATTGAAATTTATTCACTGGGAAAATTAATCACCATGGGAAAATTTAGTGAACTTTTGATTAAATCAGAGGAGTACATTGTTTAGATCTAATTTATTTGAACAGAAATTTCATGGAATGGTTAAGAAACAAACGATGTGATACGAATTTCTTCAAAATTAAATTGGGGATAAAATTATTTAGATAGGTTGCTCAAAATTTGATCCTGAGTTGAGGCATGTTCAAGGAGAACCGTTTCTGAACGTGTTTTCCACTCTACATTTCCTCCTTGATAATTGAGAGTTGAGGGAGAATGATGTCCAATTTGAGCTAAGGTAACGTTAGCATTGAGTCGAAGACCATGTGATGCTGTCAATGACTTCATCACTGTTACATCACATGAAGCAGTAACAAGCAGCCAGAGGATGCTAGGTCCCCCGCCGAAATGGCAGCAATATTTTTTAGCATTGTTGGTCTTAGGGGATATACATGAGGGAGGCAACTGCTGCTTCATAAGTGTTGGATGTGGAAGGGTCTTTCTGCCTTCCCAAGTTTTAAGATCAACTCAGAACGATTGACTGAAAGTTGATTGCTTCTGTGATATAGTTTCCATGCAGTGAAGCACCGAGAAGCATCCCCAAGTGACATCTCAAGGCATTATCTGCAAACCAAATTTGACGAGAAGCTGAAGGCATCCGGAAACCAAATTTTAAATTGCCACCAGTTGTCGCCACCTGTAGGTGCAAGTGAGCGAAATGCAATCCCAAGCATCATCTCATGGCATGGTAGCCTACATGTATTAGCCTATAGTATCTTCTACAGGGGGCTAATGATCGGCTGATGCAGCAACAACAACATTTTCCCAGTTAGATGGCAGATTTTGAAATCAAAAACGAGGCCGCGCTATGTCATCAGTTAACTGAGACAGTCACGTGGTCATGTATGAAGATTGGGGTGGGTCTTATCTAATAGTGATCCAATGAAAATGCTCGTATTAGTTTAAAATGGCGGGGTCGAATGACCAATCACTGAACGGGAGACAGCTGGAACAGTACGTTGACACTGTCTGTTAATACAGGGGCGTCGGAAGCAAATTCAAAGTGGTACGGCCACTATCATTGCACTTTAGGTGAGGATCCAGGGGCCGCCCAGGCCCCAGATGCTCCTGGGGTCTAGATCGCCGAAGAAGCGTTCTGAGCGATTTCTGGCGTCAATCAAAATCACTCTGCATTGGAGTGTATTTTTAGTTCTTTCCTAACCCTTTTACCATTGAAAATGCAATCGATGGTGGTTTTCTGCGATGCTGAATTACAAAAAATTGTGTATAGTATAGTACTGTATCCTAGGCACATCGTGTAGAAGTAACCGAGATGATGCGTCGATAATGTATACCAAATTTTACATTGAGCATTTGAACAGTGTCAGAGATAGAGATCATTAATGATTTTACATAAATTAAAGATGGTTGCCCATCCTTCCCTTCACTCAGAGGAACTAATGTGGTTATTCATTAATGCAAGTCTCTTCATACATCGATGCTGTAAATCAAGTTTCGTATAGAACATTTGAATGGTATCAGAGATAAACATCATTAAAGATTCTGAATAAATTAAAGATGGCCGCCAAGATTTCCACCCAATCAGAGAAACCAGATCTGTCATTCATCGTAAGTCTCTTGATGCATCAATGATGTATACCAAATTTTCCACTGAGCACTCTAACGGAATCAGAGATAGATCATTAATGATTTTGCCTAAATTAAAGATGGCCACCAAAGGTTTTCAGTCAATCAGGTCCCGATTCAAAGTATCTGGATGTATTGATGATATATACCTACCTTCATATAAAACAATTGAATGGTAACCGAGATATGTATGCTATCATTATCGATTTCGCATGCATTAAAGATGGCATCCAGGGTTCCCAGCTAATCAGAAAAGCCTGTTTGGTAATTCGTTGAAAGTTGCTTGATGTATCGATGATGTATATCAAATTTCGTATTGAACAGTTGAATGGTTTCCGAGATATGGATCATTATCCATTTTGCATGAAATTAAAGATGGCCGCTAAGGTCCCAATCAGGTCCCAATTCTATAGGCTTCTGGTCCTAGACTAGGCAAATAAGCATACCAAATTTGGAATTCATCAGCGAAACAGTTTTCCGGCTATCTCGCTCACGAACGGACGTACGGACAGACGGACGTACAAGGCCAAAAATGGCCGAGGGGTAAAAACATGGGTCTGTGCCTGATAAATTGTAAGCCTTTTGGGGTTGCAACTCATTCATAGAAAGCTCCCTGTACATGAACAACTGCACTGACAACTGCATGCCATCAGTCTGAAGACCAACAAGGTTGAATTCAGTTCAATTCAGGAAATTGATCATATGCACAGTGTGCACCCAAACATTAGGAACACAGTTGTAATTAATATAGTAATATACGTGTGTAGACAAATGATTCGTGCAGAAGCTTCAGGGTAAATCCTATGATGTGCAATACAATTATTTGTTAGCAAAATAGAAGGAAATGTTGTCCTTCGTTTAAGATGACATGAAATTCAAAAATCAGGGATTCAGTACTGCGGGGATTTTCCCGCCAGTTATTTCACATTATACTTCTGAAATAAAATATGGTTCATGCAAAAGCTTCAGGGTAAATCATATGATGTGGAATAGAATGATTTCATATAGCAAAATTGAAGGCCCATTTTGACTGGAACGGACAAGAAGAAGAGAAACTCAGTGGTGCCACCTTCAGGCAGATGTTGCTGAAATGCAATACGGACTGGCGTCCTGTTGCAAGGAATGCGTATTCCGAATTTCGGAATAACCCAACACAGCATTAGGAAGTTATCGCTTCGAACAGATGTACACGGAAAAAAAATCTATTTTAACCCAGTGGCGCCACCTTCAGGCCGATGTTGCTGAAATGCAATACGGACTGGCCTCTTGTCGCAAGGAATGCGAATGCTGAATTTCGGAAGAATCCAAGAGAGCGTTAGGAAGTTATCGCTTCGAACAGACATGCACGGACGTACACGAACATCCACGGACTCAAAGAAGCAAGAACCAGTGGCACTACCTTCAGGCAGATGTTGCTGAAATGTAATACGGACTGGCGTCTTGTCACAAGGAATGCGTATTCTAATTTTGGAAGAATCCAACAAAACTTTAGGAAGTTATCGCTTCGAACAGACATGCACGCGGATGTACACGGACATCCACGGATGCAAAGAAGCAAGAACTAGTGGCTCCACCTTCAGGCAGATGTTGCTGAAATGCAATACGGACTGGCCTCTTGTCGCAAGGAATGCGAATGCTGAATTTCGGAAGAATCCAACAAAGCGTTAGAAAGTTATCGCTTCGAACAGACATGCACGGACGTACACGAACATCCACGGACACAAAGAAGTAAGAACCAGTGGCGCCACCTTCAGGCAGATGTTGCTGAGATGTAATACAGACTGGCATCTTGTCGCAAGGTATGCATATTCCGAATTTCGGAAGAATCCAACAAAGCATTGGGAAGTTATCACTTCGAACAGACGTACATGGACATTCACGGATACGAAGAAGCAAGAACTAGTGGCGCCACCTTCAAGCAGATGTTGCTGAAATGCAATACGGACTGGTGTCTTGTCACAAGGAATGCGTATGCCAAATTTTGGAAGAATCCAACTAAGCGTTAGAAAGTTATCGCTTCGAACAGACATGCACGGACGTACACGGACATCCACATACGCAAAGAAGCAAGAACTAGCGGCGCCACCTTCAGGCAGATGTTGCTGAAATGCAGTACGGACTGGCGTCTTGCCGCAAGGAATGCATATTCCGAATTTCGGAAGAATCCAACAAAGCGTTAGGAAGTTATCGCTTCGAACAGACATGGACGGACACACGGACATCCACGGACACAAAGAAGCAAGAACCATTTTAAAGTCCAACAACAATATTACAGCCCATAGAGCCTCGTTTTCGTGTACAAATATGGTGGTGCCCCACAGCTACTCTTCACAAATTAAACCCATCTCAAATTATCGCATCGTACAGATCATTTCCATGGAACACCTTATGTTAATCTCTCTAATAATTCAATCACAGGAAGTGAAATATCTCACCATAATTAAAAGCTGGGGTTATTAAATTTATTAGAACAAAAAGTTGGAAAAAAAAAAAGGATTCAAAATCATGTCAGTCCATTATTTCTTTATTGTTTCAATGATTTTAGAGGGTGATCGAATTTATTAGAACCACAGATTGAAATTTGTCCCCACAATTGGGAGTGATTGAATATTGACTGAATTATTAGAGGGGTTACTGTATTTCAATGAGCATTTCTATAGTGCAAATTCCTGTAGAAATACGATGTTGAGGAGACTTCTCATTGAATAGAGTGTGTGAATTATTAGAGGTTTTATCAATTGTCTTTTCCTTGTGAACACAGTACGTATGCTGTTGGCTGAATCATATTTACAGACTGGATTGTGACAAGGATAATATATTGGATTTGGATGCCAGGTCAGTCTGCCGTAGAATTAGGATATGAAATCATAACAAATAAATCCTTCTCAAGTCTAAACTAGTATTGATTAGCTGTATTAAGTCTGGTACTTGAATTTGATTTCTAAATACATGTATTTTAGAAAATCGTGCTCAATTTCATATGGCTTTCTAGAATTAGGAACATTTTTCTGAAGTAACCATCTTTCTGTCATTATTAGCCAGGATTTTTTTTCTTTTTTTTCTTGCGATGATCCAGCAGATAGCTTCTGTATTTGTCACTAGTATGATATAATATAATTAATGATTTAATATAATAAATATAATCACTATCACATTTTATTTTCAGTACTCCCACAAAATTCAGTCGTCACCTTGTCTTTCAACTCCCCAGTGCTGCATTCAAAGACAACAATCATGTTGGTGAGACAATCTGTTTGAGAATTTCTTTCCCCTACTTCATTGGTCAATTCAAAGTGTCATCAAATTTGATTGGTTCCTTCAAAGTGTGGTTGATTTATGTCCACCAATGCCTGAAGGGCGAGAGGAGGACTAAGTATTGGGGTCCATCTGTCTATGCATCCGTCCATCCATGCAACTTCATTTCTGGACAACAACTTCCGAAGAACTGAACCCATTGAACGGATTCTTTTTAAATTTGTTATGTTGGTACTCACCACAAGATCTCACTTGGGATTATTTTTCATAACAATCCACCTATAGGTGACAACACCTGTAGGCCAACTTAAAATTTCATTTCCGGACAATAACTGTTTAAAACCTGAATGGATTCCTTTCAAATTTGGTATATGGGTAACTTGCGACAAGATCTTGCTTGGGAATGTTTTCACGTCGATCTGCATATAGGTGGCACCACCCGTGATCAAGTTATAATTTTGTTTCCAGACAATAACTTTTAAAACTTTAACATATTCTTTCCAAATTTCGCATGTGAGTACCTTGCCTCAAGATCTCGCTTGGATTGTTTTTCATGTCGATCCACCTGTAGCTGCCACCACCTGGGGGACAAATTAAAAAAAAAATTCTGGACAATAACTTGTGAAAACCTGAATGGGTTCATTCCAACGTTGGTATATGAGTACCTTGCCTCAAGATCTCACTTGGGATTTTCATGCCGATCCACCTGTAGGTTGTGCCACCTGGAGGTCCAGCTGAATTTTCCTTTCAGGACAAATTTGATAATTGTGGGTACCTTGCCACCGGATCTCGCTTTGGACTGTTTTCCATGACAGGTGTTGAAAATTATACTTCCAAGCCAAATTACTATTTTCAACATCAGGGGAACTTCAACCGCTCCGGTTTTCATCAAAATATAATAATATTTGATTGGTCCATACAAAATGTGACGGACATTGAACTGTGAATAACCACTGAATCTTGTTAATTCTCTGTATCAACACATTATTCTAAAATAAGTTTGAAAGCTTCATTGATGAGAGGAAATTTCAGTATAAAAATATCTCCCCACTTCTCTGTTGGTGGATCGAGATGGAATCTTATAAAGATCTGATATAATTGCTTTCCTCTCTTACCTTGAAGAAATGATATTTGGTATGGTGTATAGCCCGCCACTGAGCATATATACATATGAATGAGACTATCTTTTCTGTGTTCAGAGTACTTTCTTATTTTACCTATTACAGGGTCACTTGAGCCTTTGAAGGTTTGGCCAACATGGTCAGATAGGGAGTGTTTTCTATATCTGAGTTTAATCACATTAAGTTTTGTTGTCTCTGCAGGATCCCTCGTCGTACAATTCTCTGAATCATTGGATTTTGAAAACATTACTTCCAGGACCTGGAAATCCCGGAAATATGTCAATATTTATTAGAGGGCCTGGAAATCCCGGAAATATGTCAATATTTATTAGAGGTCCTGGAAATGTTCTTAAAATTAATGGTTCTCTCTTAAAACAAATAATTTTTACACAGAATAAATTGTTTGCTGTATTCCAGATTGTGATCGTAGGTCATATCTTCAAAATTGTCTCTGTGACATTTCACAATGACGGTGTTTTGTTTCATGTCACATAGCTGAGTTTTAACAATCACAGTGTTAATATCTGAGGCCATGGAGAAAGTTTCATTGGACCTGGAAATGTCCTGGATAGGCCCTGGAATTTTGTCTTTGACTTAATAGAGTGAGAACCTTGTCTTAAGCAATGTAGCTTTCAATTTTTTTCGCATTTTGAGGTAGAGGAAATGTTTCCTCCATCTAAGACATCAATTTAATTTTTGCAGGGAATTTTGTCCTTTACATTTTTGGAAAGCTGAGGAAACTTTTACAGTCCAAGGAAAGAGAAGTAGCCACTTCTGAAGACATCTCTGAGAATTCACATGATGTTGAGTCGAAGGGAGAGAACCAGAATGGTGTCGATCAAAACAGTTTGAACAGTGATGTAACCAAGGGAGTTAACTCCAATTCTCGTCTTATTCCAACTCCCAAAGCAGATCTTGCAGTGAACGAAATTGTAACAAAAGATTCTCCATCAGAAATGAGAGCACCAGTGGATATGGATGAAAATTCTTCTCCACAAAAGAATATTAGTGCATCCTCCATGATCAGAGTGAACGTCAACATGGGTGAGGAGGAAAAATCATCAAATCTCAAAACAGAGGTGTTTTCTTTGCAAAATACATCCCCTGTTCCTGCTAGGAGACATTCTGGTGGTGGCACCAATCTGATAGAAACATTTGGACTGTCAAACTTAGAGACGTTGATCGTGAAAGATAAGAATGGAGAAAATGTCCTGTTTTGTGACACAGGTGAGTTGGGTGGGTTGATCAGGGGCATGTAGTATCCTACTATTATATGATATTTATTCAATCAAATTTTTCTGTTGGAAACTAATATTTCAGGAAAAATAATATAGTTGCATGCACTTTGAAGTGAGAAAAATTAAAGAAACATTTATTTAGAAAAAAACAACAATAAAACAGTAATTTCTGGTGACCCCCCAAATGGTCACTACATTTTGTTGGTGACGTGATCAGCATGCAGACAAAATGTTTAACATATTCGTTAAACATATAAACATACAGTTTTGATCTTGCAAGTTTCCGTACCAGACTTGGGATTTACCTCCAAGAGTCGGGGGTTTGCTCTTGCCCTGGAAAGCATGTGAATCTGCCTGTTCCCATCTTTTCACTCCCCTCCCCTCTCACTTTCCCGCTCCCCTCCCCCAGGGAATCTATCTCTGTAAGTTTTAAAGACAATATGAATTTACATATTCTCAAACCCTCCTCCCCACAAGAATGCTTCAAAGTCCCACCCAGGTCACCATGATTTACAGTCTTATCTATGTCATAGGTCATATTTGATATTTTTGCTTTTCAACAGCCGTTTACACGAAGAATCGCAATTTCCGGCTTTACATGTCAAGTAAATTGGGGAAGAAGAATCCACTGGTTATCTCCCCTGACAACACCTATGAAAAAGAGGGTGGTGATAAGGGGCTGTTTCTGGACTCACTTATTAGTAACGTACCGTAAGTATTAGATTTATAATCTACATACCTATAGATGTTCTGATATAAAATAATCCACCTTTCACGTAACAATGGACTGGCATATTTATCACATTTATGCCAATTATCACAAGATGAAGATACTTCCCAATATTGAAACATAGGCAGAAATTAAATTTTTCGCCCCTAGGACTACTGCACACTGATGTGTCCGAACTCAGTTCATTATGCCCCCCCTCTAATTAGAGGCATATAGCGATCGCTTTGTCCGTCCGTCCGTCTGTCCGTCCGAGTTTCTTGTCCGCGCGATATCTCGGTTAATATTTGATGGACAGGATTGAAACTTGCATGGAATGTGGCCAGTACCTCGTAGTTGTGCAGCGTAGAGTTTTTTCCGAGTTCTGGTATAATTTTCAAGAGTTATGGCCCTTTTTCTGAAATATCTGTGAATGGGACTTGTCCGGGCTGGATCTTGGTTAATATTGTATGGACAAGTATGAAATTTGCATGATATGTGGTCAGTGCCCCACAGTTGTGCAGCGTAAAGTTTCTCCCCGTTTCGCTTATATTTTCAAGAGTTATGGCCCTTTGTTCCTGAAATCTCCGTGAATTGGGACTTGTCCGGGCTGTATCTCGGTTAATATTGTAGGGACAATTATGAAATTTGCAGCATATGTGGTCAGTGCCCTGTAGTTGTGCAGTGTGAAGTGTGCAGTGTATATTTTCAAGAGTTATGGCCCTTTTTTTCTTCAAATCTTTGAATTGAGACTTGTCCAGGCTGAATCTCGGTTAATGTTGTATGGACAATTAAGAAATTTGCAGGATATGTGGTCAGTGCCCTGTAGTTGTGCAGCGTGAAGTTTCTCCGCATTTCGCTTATATTTTCAAGAGTTATGGCCCTTTTTTCTTGAAATCTTTGTGAATTGGGACTTGTCCAGGCTGGATCTCGGTTAATATTGCATGGACATGTATGAAATTTGCATGATATGTGATCAATGCCCCATAGTTGTGCAGGATGAAGTTTCTCTGCTTTCGGTTATATTTTGAAAAGTTATGATCCTTTGTTTATCAAACCTAAGTGAATGGGATATATTTATTTGTCCAGGCTGGATCTCAGTCCATAACCGATTTGGAAATGGCTATAATGTCATTCTACTTCCAAAGCAGACCACATAGGTCCTGAAGTATGAAATTGCCCCAAAAAGAGTTAATTGGGTGCAAAATTCAAAGTTTACTGATCGCTTCATAATTTCACCACAATATACTCCCAAGGAATGTAGGTCTCATTTTCGGATTGGACGAAAGCCCCGGCGACCATCTTGCATCAAAACATTGTATTATCACTTGTTGGTCGATACTTTGAATATGTATTATGCGAGGCATGGCAAAAAAATTGACTGAAATAGAATTTCCATAATCATGAAGGCCTCCACCGACCAATACAGAACAGAACAATGGCGGGGCAGTGTCGGATTAAAGCGGAAGGGGGGGGGGGGGGGGGGGCAGGCATACAATTGCTTCCTTCCTGTGTTATTATGTCAATTAAGGATCTTTTATTTCCTTTTTTATGAGAAGAGGACCTTAAACATTGAGAATAAATGATAAAATTCAGGCTTACTTTTGCAAATTTGGGATCTCATATGGTCTACTATAATGATTTAACCCTACTCTAATATATGGGATTAGATAGGAATTTCATGAACAATCACTACAGTTTCATAGAAAAGCTGATATTTCTCAAAAAGTTCAAATGCCATTTTCTCCCAAATTCCGCAATATGTTTCTAAAACAATGCTGAATCGGAAAACTAATAAAATGGGGTGTCACCAGGCATTCTTGAAGATAGTAAGAAGCCGTAATGGCCAGCCATGGCCTTGAGGCAAAATTAGCAGTTTGCTAGCATTCCTTTGTTGCAGTCTTATGGCCTCAAAATTGGAAAACACATTATCCAATTCTGAAGTACTTTACTATTGTTTTCTGTGTAAGATTTTCTTTTTCAGTAAAATTCATTGAAATATCTCTATTTTGGTAAATGTACAGTAGACAAACTTAAAAAAATGGATTTGTTTGGACCCCCCCCCCCCCCCCGTCGTAAGGTAGACCATTTTTCCCTGTTCCTGCTGCTGGTCATCTTCCTTTTCTAGGCTAAGAAAAGTACACTTAACATTGTATAGAGCTTGTCTTTGTTTTTCCTCATGTTACACAATCATGAATGCAAAAACACACATTATTCAAAAAGTGAAATACTGTTATTTCTACAAAATTAACCTCTGCATAGATTTCAGTGGCCTTTCAGAAGTAAAATAATAATGTATGTTCATGCTGGATGCCCCATCCCCACTGTCCTCAATTGTATGGAAATTCTGTTAGGCCATTCATGATATGTATTGTATGGAAATTCTGTTAGGCCATTCATGATATGTGTGTTTCAGGTAATGAGTTCCATCGAAAGTTGGGTAGGTTGGTTGGTTGGTAGGGATTTTTTTTTCTTTCTTTTTTGCTTTTTGAGCATATCATATGTATATAATAACGAGCTTTCAAAGAAAGATTCTGATTTTATTGTACTAGATTTAGCCATGTATGATTCACTTGTATCGGTTGTGGTATGCAGTCATGTAACAGTCATGTAACAACCAATCATTGTTAAGGATTGGAAAGAGTTATAGAAAAAGTTGTTGGAAATTCTAAGTGAAAAAAAAATAAAATAAAGCCTACTCTAAAATTGACCAATTATATTGGGTATGTGTAGTTACCCGAAACACAAACTTCTTTATGGATGAGCTTACGAAATGTTAACAAACAACAGCATACATCTGTAAAGATCCTCTATCCTATAAATGGTTTTCTGCATACCTCATTCTACATATGTATATTAATTCTCTGTACGATTCATATGTGAAGAATGGATGATTGATTGGTGCAACCAGACCGGTCAAGTGACGATAATTACTCAAATACGCCCAGGCAAATTTCGGTTGAAATTTTATTTTTGTCTGGGTACTCACAGATGGCCGACAAGATCGTATCCATACCAGTAGAATGATAGTGGTGAATAACAGCTATGTATCAGGGGAGACTACTCCTGTGGTCTTTCCTCTCAGCTTCTGACCAGAATTATCTCCCTGCCATTATTATCTTCTTCTATTCACATTGATCAATAATTATTTGGCCAAAGGGTATTTATTGTCTTCAGTGGCGGTTCATCTGTCTGTGCATTGTCAATGTTGCCACGATATATATGTTCAAGATAGTGAGCTAACACTCTCATCTTATCTCTCATCATCATGAGTGTAACAGCTTTCACTTTCGTATTCTCCCTGGTTCTAGCCGTTACATATAATAGGGCATACATGTGCGTCTATGTGTCCCAAATCCCATCGTGGCCAATCGTATGTCTTGTGGAGACATGGCTAAAGTTTAAAATCCTTATATGGCATGCCTGTATAGAATCTGTAGTATTTTCAATTTCGGTTGCAAGACAGGTGAATTTTTATTGGTCATCAGAGTTGGTTACATGATATAAACAGCTGCTATGCATACCACCAAGACTAGAGGTAGGTTAATCTAAGGGTTAAGACGAGTGTGTCAGAACTTTCCTTTGAATTAGATTTATTTCAAATTTGTTCTTGATATATTGTGGAAACAATAAACCCATTTCAATCACCAAAATGATAGAACATGGATTTTGAGATTTTTAGGTGTACAAGAAAATAACAAAGAATTTTTAGTGATATCATGCCCACCCGGTGAGAGCATCTAATTAGAAGGAAAGCAAATAACTATGAACTTCTCGTATAATCTCCCAGGGTCTATAGACCCAGGTTTTGAGAATGGGCTCTTCAAATTCAGTTGCAGCTGTGCCAGAAGCCTGTTGAAGTTGACTGACCTTGACCTATCTTCCGAGGTCAAATCACACTTAAATATATATCTGAATCTATCAGGATGATTTTAGCCAGCTTTTCTAAATTTATACCACAGATTTATCTGAGCTTTTGACCAGAACTGACCATGGCCTATTTTTGGTCAAAGTAAATGTTAAAAGTAGATGTAATCTTGTTACCACAATAGTTCCTGAAGGATTGTTGTCAAGCATTCCAAATTCATATCGCATATGCAGCTAATGATGAAGCAGAAGGTCATCAAAGATGACTGACCTTGAGCTATTTTCTCAAGGTCAAACGATACCTTAAAAGTGGAATCCACACTACAGATGCAATGCTCAGTGACCAGAATTTCTTGGAACACTTTCCAAGGTCAAATTATACGGTAATGCTGTTAGCATACTATCTCTTGAAGTTTTAGAGTTGGATTGGCTATATTTACAAAACTGATGCAAATCTGCTGATTGATCCCAAACCTATTGTATTTGACCAACTTGACATATTTTCTAAGGTCAAAGTATAAGTATAACTTTGTCTGTCCTCCATTGATGTTATCCCAATTTGTCTTGAAACAGTATCATATTATACAATTGTGTGATTCCAGTCAGGTGAGTATGATGTTTTTGTGGAAAAAAAAGCCAATATTCACCTAATATTCATTTTCTCTGTTCCATAAAACATCGTATTTACCAAATTGGAATCACATAATTGTTTGATTATATGAAACAATCACAAATGGTTTGACGTTGAATGTACTGCATATTTATGGAAGAATTATGATTATTCTGAATATTTTCATTAACTTGAGAATATCTCCAATCGTGTCTGGTCATGCATGTTGCCAACTATGGTAAGCTTCAAAGCAGGTGTCCAAAGTGATGTCAGTCATGTGATAGGCTTAGACAGTGACAATAACAAAAGTTACATTAACCTGTTGGGCTCTGTGGGCCTCCCAGAGTTAACCTGGGATGTCATTGTGCACATCCCAGATCATGGTAAAAATAGTCCTGGCCTCGCCTCCTCAGACAGCTTGTCATAAGAGGTAACTAAACTGGGGCGCTGAAAAGGAATAGGACCCCAATCGTGGGGTTCCCAGGTGTAAAAAGGAATAGGACCCTATTCATGGGGTTTCCGGGTGTGAAAAGGAATGGGACCAAAACATCGAGATATGACAGAAATAGGGTTGATATCATATTCACTCACTTAACCGATCAGCGAATATAATATTTTGGCTGGTAAATATAACTTTCTGTGAGATATCACGTGATGTTCAATAGACCAATCAAATGGAGGAATCACTGCTAGTAATAATAAAGATGAAACCATGTGGGCATGGGAACCAGAGTTATAACAATTTAAGTCTCACAATTTTGTTGACATTATTTAAGAAAAAAAACAAATTCTATAAATTTGATCACCTCCTAAATCATTAAAATAAGAAAGGTATAATTAATTACCTGCATGGATTTGGACCATTTTGTAAACTTCCTGTTCTATTAAATTTGATCACCCCTGATTTTACAGTGGGGGATTTCACTTCCTGTGATTGAATTATTAAGGGTTTTACATGTACCATACATAAGTTATTATCCATAAAAAAAAATTATTTGATCTATTCTGAATTAGATTTTTTCGTTCATTTTTTTTTTTTTTTTTTTTTGTCCCCCGAAGGCAATTACTTTGGCTGGACACGCGTCAGTGAGCAGGCCAGATTATATTTTTTGTCAGGTTGGGTGGCAACCATATTCACTCCGCATTTCAGGAAATAAGTAAGAATCGATATCGTGATAAATGAAAATGGCCCATCCCAGCCATGGTGGATCTATTTGAATTTATACAAATATTGACATGCCATTTTCCTTTAGCCATGTGAACTATTGTCACAAAATTCAATCTCGCACCTGTTGTCTGCGGTCTTCTATCTTGTCTATTTATCTTTTTTATGTCCTATTGTGTATTCAGATCAGACGGTCATGCGAGAAATTGACACTGATGTGTTATCCAGATCTATATAGTCTTCCATTGTTATAATCTGGGAAGGGAAGTTGTACATAAAAAGTTTTGGCTCTTGAAGTTCAGTGAAGTGTGGCATGTTTCATGTTTCTAATTCAAATTGACATCTTTGTATCTTTTGAATGAGAGTAATTCACCCCTGTTACTTGAGAATTAAAGAACCTCTCCAGCAAAGTTCAGCAGTTGAAACAAAACAGATATCCTATTTTGTCTGCTACAGTAACGTTCTTGGGTGGTTCATGGTATGAAAGGTCACTGGGAGTCAAAGGTCACCAGAGGTCAAGTATCGGACACCTACAGATGATGTGTAGTTAATTAGGGTTCTCTGACCTCCTTATCTGGTTTGTGTGAGTGGACTGACACTTCATGGATAAGGCAGTAAAAGATAAACCACTATGTTCTCCAGATTTATAGGGTAACCATTTTTTTACCCACCTAAATGATGCAGATGAGTTTCAGGAACCCTGATTTCAGACAAGTCATCAGAATTTTGATAAAGTTGGCAGTTTGTGCTGAAATTCTGAAAACAGACAATCATGATGGGGTGTATGGAGATGTCAGTTTTGAGAAACACCATTTCCCATTTCTGATAATTAAAAATAAGCATTCATTAAATTGACCCCTCCTTCTTAGCTGATTGTATATATAGGTATGTTTGTTTTTTCTCTCTCAAACTTTAAATTTGCTTGCAGATCATAATTTTTTATAATTTGAAGTTTGTTTGTTCCATTGGTATTGAAATAGTTCTACCGACCCTAGATCTCTTCCCATATAAATATTGGGTATACCCTTACGAGTGATGATCCATTTGTGGTCTTACCAACTGATGTATGGTGGTCCTCTAATAATTCAATCACAGGAAATGAAAATTTCTACTATAAAATCTGGGGTGATCAAAATTATTAGAACAAAAAGTTGACAAAATGGTTCAAAATCTTGCATATAATCTGTTATTTCTTTGTAATTTCAATGATTTTAAAGGGTGATCAAATTTATTAGAACCACTGTTTGAACTTTGTTCCCAAAATTGGCGGTGATTGAATTTTGATAATTGAATTATCAGAGGAATTATTGTAAAACAGTTTTCAAATTGGAATTTTGATATCCAGTAAACATATTATTAAGGACATTACTGTAAAGGGTAGTTGCATTTTATCAAAATGGTGCTCTTTTTATCCAAGTCCTGACAAAAGAGTTGTTTCCCTAAGCATAGTTTCATAGTATGGTCAGAGAAAAGAAAAAAAGAAGGTAAAGAAATCTGTCGTAATGAATTTAAAAACTAACTCAGGGCGATTAATTTCAAACACAGGGACATTGTTCCATCTCTGTAGAGAAGTTAACCAGGCTTTGGCTAGGGTGACAGTCAGGACCCCCAGAGTACACAAACTCAAACCTAGATTAGCAAATAAATGTCTTTTAATTTGATCAAATACTCCAGCTATCTGTCTACAAACAGATATATCACACTGTACAATATTTATTTTGCAATGATTTTGCTGGGTAGATGACAGATACCCGAGATAACAGCATAAAAGACAGGGGTACATGTACCACAAATCAGCTTAGCATAGAGAAATACTGAAATCTGGATAACTCTGTATTCAATATGCTATCAATTGGGATTATTTTACCCATTTACAACATGAATTATATTTATATATTCACTTTACTATAAAAGCTGATGCAAATTTTTAATCCTTGGGTCATCTATAAAAAAAGTTTGTGTTTCAGGTAACCCTATACCCATCCAAAATAAATGGTCAATTTTGGTGTAGGCTTTATTTTTTTATTTTCACCCAGAATTTTCAATAATATTTTCTTTAACTCTTTCCGATGTTTAACAATTAACATTTCAGTTGATTAAATGCATAACTCAGTTCATGTAGATACAAGTAAATCCAGGTATACATGGCTAAATCTCTTAAAGTTATGAAAGCGTGGTATTGCATAAGATATATCCTTAAAAAAACTTACCTACCAACCTACCTTTTGATTGACCTCATTACCTGAAACACAGAAGTTGTTATGAATGGCCTCATGAAGTATTATATCTGGCAAATGTGCTTGCATGTTGCTTCTCAACATTTAGCACATTTGAAGTTTGTTTCATTGTGACAACATAGTTTGAAATAGCTCTCACGCCTTGCAATATGGTAAAGTTTCTAATAAATTGTACATAGTCAGTATCATCTTCTCCCAGGGTGTTTTGCGCCATGCTCCGTTTACCCCTCGCAGGGGGTCTCGCCATTTTTTGCAGGATTCTTGCAAAAACCAAGAACTGTTCTATCGAACTGTTTTACTGATCGCAAAATATATATTTATCTTGAAATACAGCAAACAGTTATTCAATGTATTTCAAAACACCAGTGTCACACAGTTTGAAGGCAGCTGTTTTTGCATTAAAGCTTCCCTTCTATTACAAACCGCCATTATTCTCCTCTGGAGATCTCATTTGCAAAAGAACTAAAAGAGTTAACTCCCCTGATCCTGGGTCACCCAGGCAACGTGTTCCACGCATGCGCCCATTGATCCCTGATAGTTCATATTTTCCTTTTGCAAGCCAGCGTAGCTGACGTGTTTAGAAGATCTCTGCTTGATTATATCTAGCGTAGTAAAAGTATTTATTAGAGTAGGAAGGTTTGTTAAGAATTAAACTGTCCGACGTAGTCACTCCATCTCGTCATTCTGTTTGTTACATTTCTTGTCAAACTTACAGGTCGTTTGCTGATCGTTACTCTGCGTGCCATTTTTGCCGCCCGCAGATTTGCACACAAAGAGACGTGTGCTGAATGCAAGACTGAGACGACGCAGTTTGGCTCAGATTTTCGACCTTTCATGCAATCGTCAGTATTGAGACTTCGGTAAACATTTACCGATTGAAGGGGAAAAGGAAAGCCACTGTCCAGCGTTTTTCTACAGGATATTCAAGCCTCCTAGTTGAATTCCAGTCATATCAGCCTAGCGACATTACCCCTGGACTCCGGCCCCGTACATCGGGAGATTCAAGACCGGGACTCCGGTCCCGAACATCGGAAGATTTCAAGACCGGGACTCCGGCCCCTTACATCGGGAGATTCAAGACCGGGACTTCGGCCCCGAACATTGGAAGATTTCAAGACCGGGACGAAATTGAGATGTATCCATCCCAAAGTCGGACTCTACATTAAAGCTATGAAGCCGGCCACGGTACAGCCTAAAGCCAGGGAACCGGCACATCAACTTCCCGGGAATTTCTGCGCCCTATACAGAGCGCCGGGACTCCGACACCAAAGCACCTCGGACCCGACCATCGGAGCGAGAGTTTTTTCTTCCAGAGTCGGGACTGCAGTCCGGAGCCGTACCACGGAGCAGGAGATGGCACGGACCTATGTAGAACGGACTTATCCAGTATGTCGAGAGTTTACAGCTCATCGGGAGTCCACATCCAAGAAGTCACGGACTTTAGAGTATACGGGACCATGGCTCCGAGATAAAGTCACTGCCCGATGCAGAACTCCAAGACCCCGTCAAGCCAAGAGCCTACATGGACTACCGGGATATCGAGAGAATTCAAGACCATACAGATCGACGGTATTCCGATACCGATGCACGGTATTCCGATACCGATTACGGTATTCCGATACCGATGCACAGACCCGACTACAGGTGAACCTTTGGGGCCGTAACATGGACAGATCCAGAGTTCGAAGTCGTACCCCGGCGCAAGCAGGTCACGGACCTATTGGGAACGGACTTATCCAGAACACTATGTAGCCGCATATAAGAAGTCACGGACTTACACAGTACGGATTTACTTAGAACGGACTTAGCCAGAATGCTACACCACGGTCCCAGAGACAGCTTTCAGCTTTATTCGTCTACGCCGAAATTTCGGCGGTACAGCGGTGGATTCAAGCCGCATTCCCGAAGGCCGAAGAATTCTCTGAAGATTAAAGTCCAGTCTAAATTTGCTTCATCGGAGAAGACTTAGTCAGCTCCCGTTCATCCAAGTCTCCGCAGGTCGACAGAGAAGAGACCTCGGCGTAGTGCCGTATCACGGAGCAGTGAACAACACTACAGTTCGGAGCACAGATCGGGATCATCACTCATATTCAAGGAAGTCCGAGATATGGACCCGGACCCTGTAGGGCCCGGCCTATACAACAGGGCACTGGAATACCGAGATACCACGGCCCTGGACCCCGACGCTAGGCCAGCACTATCTGCAGACAGAATCCCGGCCATTTGAAACGGACTTATTTAGAGCTCCGAGAGTCAACTTCCAACTTCAACTTTGGAGTCGGACACCACCTTACAGTCATCGGGATTACCTGAGCAGAGACCGGACTCTAGGATCAGCATTCCGGATCCGGACTCGGACTTAAGATCAAGATTTATCTTTTCAAGTTCCTTTGGAGTCAAGTGCTGTTACGGGACGCAGTCACCTTCCAGCAGTACAGCTTCCTGCCACTGCCGGCATTTCATCATCAGATGTCTGTGACACGAGATGATCCCGTCATCCTCCAGCAACGCTTGTTTCTCCAGTCAAGAAGCGGAAACAGATTGTCTCTGCGCCGAAGTCGGACTCTACAATTAAAGTAAAGAAGCCGGCTACAGTACAGCTTAAAGCCCGGGAGCCGGAGCATCAACTTCCCGGAAAATAGAGCCGGAATACAGACCGGGACTTGGATATCCGAGAACATTCCCGTAATCCGGACACTCGAACTACGGAGGACCGGAACGACCATAACAGACATGCAGGCCGGAGTTCCGATCATCATCATTCCAGGGATAAAGATCGCCATCCTCGCCCCGGACGTTGTTCCTGTAGGCCGGATCGTCGGCGAATCGAAATTCCGGATCGTGAGAGGATCCGGAATCCGGACTCGGATTCTCGACTTTATCAGCGCCATTCCCGGATAGAAGATCGAGATCGGGATATGAGCACATAGAAGTCGGGAACCCCGGGAGAAATTTATTCGGATGAGTCCCCGTTATCAGCCACGTTCCCGTAGTCCACCCAGATATCGGCGACAGAGTCCCGTATGGTCAGGGTTTGGGAAACGGAATTTATCTTCTCTGGACCCACGTGAACCCCGTCATAGATCACGTACTCCCAGACGACACCAGCCAACTGAGACGAGTGGACTTCATGCGCAGGTGGAAAAATCTACACTAAAAGAAATTTCCAAAAACCGGACTACCTTCCCGAAACGGAAACGGACTTTTCGGGAATCCGACGCTATCCACTCCAGTTTAGCTGTTCATACATCCCCACAGAAGCGTAAAGAGAGAACACGCACTGAGACGTTACCCACAAGTGAGATGAGCCGTACGAGAGCTGTCACCGGACAAGGAGACTCCCGGATTCAACAGCCTGGTATTCCTCGTCCAAAGAAGATTGCCAGGCAGATTCGGATGATCTTCGACATCTGTACAGAGGTCATCTAGCACCTCCACCGAGGTTCCTTGCGGTCCTGTCTTCATCTGGAGGCTTGGATATGTCAGTCGACCTGCAGGACGCATATATTCACATTCCGAGTTCATCACCTCATCGTCGCTGTGTGCGTTTCGTCATCGCCGGAGGGAGGTTCCAGTCACATGTCTTGCCTTTCGGCATGTCCATGGCCCCTGGTGTTTCACCTGCATCACTCAACCATCGTTTCATCTCTTCACCTACGGCGTATAGACGTCGAGATCTACATAGACGACATCCTGCTGTGAGCTGTAGACAGGGACCTTCTCCAATCACAGACAGAATTCGTGCTGCACATTCTACGGCATTCGGCTCTGTGCCTTGCCTGGAGAGATCAGAACTGCAGCTGGCACAGCTGAGATGATGTATAGGAGCCCACATCGACTCTCTTTGGGGCATTGTCAACTTCCGGAGGATCGCTGGAGCAAAGGTCGATGACTAGTAAAGCTGTTTCTTAGCATCACCATACCAGCCCATACAACTTGGGCAAGTTCCTCTGGGATTGTTAACGTCAACAGAGGACTTGACACCGTGGGGTCGGTTCCATA
>JAVTVY010001716.1:0-34085 GCA_036873755.1 Hanleya hanleyi | reverse complement strand
GCCGGAATATTTACAGAGGCGGCGAGTTCTGATTACTAAAACCATGGGAAACATTTATATATTGCAACGATATCTTCGTTAGCTTTCATGTCATTTACAAGCAATTCCCAACAGGCGTCTGACGACTTCCGAAAGGGACGGGTCGCCAGACGCCTGCAAAGGTAAGCCCGTCTAGCCTGGGCGAAATTTCCCCACGCTAACGGGTCCATAATACACACTCGGCGCAACTTCGCCGATAACACAACTCTTTACAAGAAAAACAAACCGTGTGGGCGTCCAAACTGGACCAACATTTCACACACGAATTACATGCATTAGATATCGGAATCTCAGACATAACTAATGAAAGAATTTCCGACAATAATGAAAGAATTTCCGACAAGAAATAACACAATTCAAAACCGATAAGGATACTGCGGGTCGTTACAACAACAACCCAGGTTGTATAAACACTTCCTTGATGTGTACTGGTCGAGGTACAACAGAGAATAGAGGACGAGTATGGTTGGAGCAGAGCCTATATAGTAATGCTGCTGGAATTAGATGGGAGAGCTCTCCTAGGGGCGGACAACTCTCCGCTAGGGGAGCTAACTTTTAGTTTTAACTTCCGTTTTCTACGTTGTATCATCTTCCTGACGGAGATTGAATGGCATGAATTGAAACAGGTTTACGATTTGGGAATCAAATCTGTGGTTTAGCAGACAACATATTTTGAGCACGAAAGTAGTGCCACTGGAAACTGAACGAAAACACGCATAAAATTAGATAAATGGAAATTTAACTTAAACATATCAGACCTGCAGCCATACGCGGACATTAAAAACACAGAAACCTGGACACTCTAAAGAAGGAAGTTTCAGACCTCTTTCTTGTCGTGTAAGAACTCTATCTTTTGCTGTGTTAGCAAGAGACAGAGCTGGTGCTCAATTTTTTCTGACTACAAGACAGGACCATTAGTCCCTACGGGCCTACATCGCCCCGTGAAAATATTTATCTAGAAATTCTTTATTTTTGTATGCCAATGACAGGCAATCATTGAACTATATTTCTATTGGCACTTAAGTACCGGTATGGTACAGAGAGGGTTAATAAAACTTGAGTGTCTACTGTTAAGACAATAAGACTTCCAAAGGTACATTCAAAAAAATATATATATTTTTTTTTCTTTTCCTTTTTCAACCTTTGTAGACATTGCACATAATTCCAATGCTGTATACATGCGACAATTCCCTCTTTTAAGCAAAATCATTATTATTTACTTAGGCCACTGAGCTCCAATGACAAATCTTTTTCTTTCTTTTTTTCAATTATATTATAATCAGAGTGCAGCAATGCGATACTTGCACCATTATATCATTTAATATTTGTACATTTACTTCCTGCCAATATGATATCATAATTATTAGTATTTGGGATAAAACAAACCCTCTGGGATTTTATTCCTGCCATTATCAGTTGTTTACCTATAATTTATGCATATATATAGATATATATTCTTATATTGTACATACTGTATGGTGATTAAAGGAGTACTTACCTTATTTTTGAGTGTGACTATATTTATCAGCAATCGTATTCCAAACCATATTATTATATTAAACTTATGTTGATAAATTGCGAAATAAAAGAAATATTGAATATTTTGTTGCTCGCCACGGCATGCACTGGGCACCGCCATTGCGCCACTGCGTGATGTTTTAGATGAGCGGAAGTGAGTGTATACTCATCTAAAAACGTCACAACGTCAAGGAGATTTAAGGCTGATCGTGTTGGTCATGCCAATAATTCGCATGAGAAGGAACCCAGGAAATCCACTGACGTTCTAGTTGATTTTAGTAGCTCATGTGTAATCATGAAAAAGTCTACAAACTTAGAAGCACCGTTGTTCAACTCAGATCACTGCACAATTGCAGGCGACGCTTCTTTAGTTTACCGCTCAGCTTCAAATTTTGTCCAAATTGAATCAGGCAAGTCTCAGTTCTAAAACTTGGAGAAGACATTCTTCAGTGGGAGGAGATAACTTATACCACTTTCCTTTTAGGAATTACCCCCCTGGGATTTTCCGCGCCAGTATTTTCCTTGAATTAAAACTCGGACCAAGAGTAATTCAAATGTCCGTAGTTGAAACGGGGAACGTCCCTGGATCAAGCGTTAACCGTGGCATTGTCCAGAACGCTCATGTCATCAGTGACGTCATCCCACAGGCAACATGGCGGCGCCCACGTCGATCTCAAAACAGAAAGATGGCTTCACAAATTGTAATAAAAATAATAGGTTATCGCCCTCAATGACAGTAAAATAGTTGATTATTTCTTACAAAGTCTAACCTTTGTAAAAGGAACCTATATAAAATAAAGTAAGTATTCCTTTAAACATTCATTTATTCATTGTCCAAGTGGAGCAAGCTTGTGAAATAGAGCCTGCGCTCTGGGGAATTTGTGAAGTCGCATGCTGATCAACCGTTGTGAATTGACCCTTTTGTGAAGTGATATTTTATCCTACATGTACCTTGAGTTTCCTGTAAGGCTTCCTCCTTGGGTGCCTCTTTCTTAGCATGTTTTTTATGTTTGTGTTTTTTCTTCTGTGGCATCTGACTCATCAGGCGATACTCTTCTGGGAGCTGTAGAAAAAATACATGCTAAATAAAGAACCCATCAAATAAATCCAGATAAAATTATAGACATTGACACATTTGATTATTATTACTACATTTTTTTAAAAAAAATGCTCGTATTAAATTAATAATGTATTCATCCAAAGTCAAAAAGACCGGAATAAGGTAACTCACTGGTCCAGGATGAAGTCTGAAGCCTGTCAAAGCTGACCCTGACAAGGGAAGTAACTCCTTCACTGCAACAGGGGGCTTCTCCACAACTGACCTCAATGCACTGAGAAATAAACAGTGAATGCGTATAAAGAAACAGTTCACAAAAGCCTGTTGTTATGAATATTTTGCCTTGTAAATGTAGATCTTTCGATACTTTCTGAAGAAACCACCAGTGAAGGCATGTATTAACCGACCGTTAAAAGTGAGTGAGTGAATATGATTTAACATTGCTTTCAACTATATTTCAGTCATATCACGACGTTGGGTCCTATTCCTTTTCACACCCGGGAACCACACGGGTGGGGTCCTATTCCTTTTCACACCCGGGAACCCCACGGGTGCCTCAGTTAGTCGCCTCTTACGACAAGCTCTCTGAGGAGCTAAATCCTATCCTATTGGATGGTTTGACGTATAGTCTCGGATATAATTGGACCGAATTATAATCTTTGGATGGCATATAGAAATAGCTATGTGCAGGTGCCATTTACCTATGTCTCAGAATATTGGACATTTACACCTGAGCACATGAGCCCCAAAAAAACAGTCAGCATTTACCTTCAAGCACCAGTGACACTCAGTATAATCAACGTTATGTTGATTTTAATACCTTTTCATTCTGACAGTGGAAAACTACAAAAATGATTAGATTCACTCTTCTCAGATTCTATGAATAAATATCAATTTCAAGGAAACCTTGATGATGAACGTCACACAGATACCATGTTCTATGTTGTGGTGCTCACTTCACGCCTGCTCACTTGGATCGAAATAACCAAGATAACATCAGCAAAGCTAAGCTGAAGCAAGGGTACACCCAATCATCGGCATTCAAAATTTGACAAGCATGGAGGAGGAGTTAGTTTTCAGAAAATATTCAGGAAGTTGTATCAGGATGACATTTTATACAGTACAAGTTTTACTCAACAAAGATCCACCAACAGCATGTCTGACTATCAAGTTACGGCATGTATTATCCTGATTATTGATAGGAACAGTTGTGGCTACTCTGATAGGGGATAATTACCTGTTATCCTGCATACCCGGAGCATCAATAAAACCTGGTAAACTGGGTAAGAAAGCACTGAGCTCCTCCTTAACCTTCCTGCCACAGAACTTGTTATAGGCGTGTTCCATCCCATACACTGACATAAGGTTAGTGCTACCCGTCATCTCGGCCTGCTCTGTAACACGAACATCTGAATGAAACAATGGATCTTGCTAGCTACATTTATCTGATGTGCAAGACAGCACATATGCACATCAATCTATACCCACTTAGGCATATATATCAATTCATCACAAAATTCAGAAACATCATAATCAAGAAAAATAATAATAATAATCTGAAAATATTCATTATGGTGAATACATAAATGGCAATAGAAAATAAATATCGAGCGTGATCTTTCAAAAATGAAATCTGCGACAATTTTGGAAATATATGGGTTGAATTTCTATGATTGTCACATGACCGATTGGGATTGTGGAAAAGAAAGTTGGATAAGTTTTTCTTTTGCCATTTATGGAAATGAAAGGAGTCGGACAGAGGAAATAAATGCCCAGGGAAGTTGGCAAATATGTATTCTTTTCATAGAAGTGCAAAGCGTAAGGGCACATTGACTTTTTGAAGCAGGCAGTTGAGATTTTTGTGATAGGAAGTTGATGGCTAAACCACAAATCACAAATTAAATTAAATGTCAGTAGGGTTTCGCTTGTTGAACTCAGTGACCAAGACTTGATCCTCAGAGTTGCTGTTGTTGTTCGAGTAGCCACATATATGCAACTCAGTGTATGTAGCCACGATGGAGTTGCACATCCTTACTAGGACAGACATCAGTAGCGGCCTTTTCTTCGTGGCCAAACATGACAAAAATTTACAATGACTATAGATGGCATTTAACGGGTTGTAAATATGTCAAATATACTTCTCTCCCCCGACACACAGTATCTGGCTCATTACACGTTGGTTGGTACACATAAATAGCACCAAGTCATGTCACTATCTTCCTATCAAGTTCAAATGTTGAAAATGGCAGAAGTGCAAGAAATGCTCCAATACGCATGCACTGCTAATAACACGAACACTTTACGATATGTCGTAAAGAAGATGGCGTCATCAGCTGCTGGGGTAACCGAGATGGAGCTTGACCACGTGCGTTAGGCTCCGCTCACTACTAGCTGACCACACCTTCTTCACGACATATCGATAAGTGTTCGTGTTATTAGCGGTGCATGCGCATTGGAGCATTTCTTGCACTTCTGCCATTTTCAACATTTGAACATGATGATAGAAAGATAGTGACATGACTTGGTGCTATTTATGTGTACTTGTGCTGCAGGAATGAGCCAGATACTTTGTGTCGGGGGAGAGAAGTATATTTCACATGTTTACAACCCGTTAAATGCCATGGTCAATGCATTTTGCCATGTTTGGCCACAAAGAAAAGGACGCTACTGATGTGGGTGCAGGACACTTCCCCCCAAACCATTTCCCCCCCAGTCACTTCCCCACTCAAAAAACCATTTCCCCCCTAAAATTTTGAGTCACTTTCCCCCCAGTTTTGCCATTTCCCCCTAAAAAAAATATGATATTCTATGGTACACAAATGCATACTCAGCATTACTTGTCAAATAATATGCACCTTCAATTTATTGTATAACAAATAATTTGTTATTTGACATATAAAACATATTACATGTTACATAGTACATGTGAGTCGATCATGTTGTGAGGCAATTTGTTTTCAAAGGTAAAGCTGTAGGCCCGTCTACTAATGTTCAGTGATTAACCCCACAACCATAATGTTCTTTTGTGAGGCAATTTCTTTGAATTAGATTTTCTTTTGTGAGGCAATTTCCTTGAAGTACTTCTGTAAGAAGTTCTCCTGTGGAGAGAACAGATATTGCTTTATTTGCTTGTCTAGTTGTAAGACAATTAATCAATGATCAGCCATTTGCGGATTAGCATGCATCAACATTAATGGTTTTGTGGCTTGATGGAGTAAAATCTGTTTCCTCCAATTCTCCATAGACTTTAGAAATATAACAGCATTTTGCACACTTGATAGTAAAAACACCTAAACTCAAAAAAAAAACAAAAAAAAACACCCCCTAACACCTCTCCTGGGTCAACACTTATATAAGATGATATATTTTTCTTCGAGCTGTGAGCATCGTACAGGGATGAAGATCAACATGAACCAGTATGAACAATGAGCATAACATAATGCTAAATGTAATATTTTATATCTGAATTGCCGTCCTTGCTCAGTGCTAGTGTTTGCCATGGTACTATACCTTATCTGATTATTTGTTATACAATAAATTGAACGTGCATATTGTCTTTTTGGGGGGGGGGGGGAAATATCGAGGGGAAATGGTTTGGGGGGGAAGTGTCTAGCATTCACTGATGTCTGTCCTAGTAAGGATGTGCAACTCAGTCGTGGCTACATACAAGTGCTGAGTTGCATATGTGGCTAGCCTATTGTTCGAGGTTTGAATTCTTTAATTTGGATTCAATTTTAAGTAGATCAGAACCTTCCGGACACAGAACTTGTTTAGGCATGCTCTATCCCACTGTCCCATACGGAGTAAACTGATACATGAAATGGAAACTGAAGTCCACATAGACTCGATATTATCGAAAAAAACAAAAACATTTTCTTACCCAAGCCATCCATGTGAGATAACACTATTTGAACTCTTCGATTTGGATTAAATAAAGATGAATAATGCCATCAGTTCGACAAAGTAAATGGTGCTGTTAAAAGTATTAACATGGTACTTGAACAGGTCCGGGAAATCCCACGAAATCGCGTATATACGTCAGTTCGCATATATAGGTCAACCGACCAATGAGTGATAGGCCAGTTAGCCTATATATATCGTTGTCGAACGAACATTTCTCGTTCACTGAAAAACGATCTCAAAGTGCAAGATGGTATGTATGTGAGAGACACTTGGAGTTGTACTCTAACTAACCTGCATATTGGCGACAAATACTTTTACGTCATGTCTCTAACATGAATTGACTAAAATGGACCCCCTATTTACCATTCCCCTCATTCTCATACTTACCTTCATCTATCTGCATCATATTTCCATAAAAATCCACGGAGCTTTTACATCATCTTCCTCTCTTGCAGGCGCAGCCATTTGCAAAGACAGGGCCGCGTGCAAAGCGAGAAAAGCATGCAGCGGTTTTGCTGCAGCCACATTCCTGCTAAGGCCAGGGAGCTTCTTGAAATTGGGGCATACTAGGAACTGGCATAAGGCATTCCAAACAGAGTAGCATGGTACGCCGTGTTGGAACTCCTAGGAACTCCATGCCATATAGTTTGGAACTCGGCAGACAAAGGATGGCTTATGCCATAACATGCAGCAGCATGGGGGGATTAACCTAACTGGAACTCTAATCCATCCAGATCAGAACACCAAACTGGGCATAGTGTATCCCATTTGAATAACCGGCATATGCCATCCCTACCAGGGAACTCAGTTCCTAATTTCAAGAAGCTCCCTAAGTCCGTTATCCGCATTAGGGAACTCCTCATATTTTACACGTCATATAACAAAAGCTGTACGACGTGTAAAATATGAGGAGTTCCCTAATGCGGATAACAGACTTAGCAGGAATGTGACTGCAGCAAAACCGCTGCATGCTTTTCTCGCTTTGCACGCGGCCCTGTCTTTGCAAATGGCTGCGCCCGCAAGAGAGGAAGATGATGTAAAAGCTCCGTGGATTTTTATGGAAATCTGATGCAGATAGATGAAGGTAAGTATGAGAATGAGGGGAATGGTAAATAGGGG
This sequence comes from Hanleya hanleyi, assembly GCA_036873755.1. Lineage (NCBI taxonomy): Eukaryota > Metazoa > Mollusca > Polyplacophora > Lepidopleurida > Hanleyidae > Hanleya > Hanleya hanleyi. Next base: position 26,449 of record JAVTVY010001716.1, on the reverse strand, counting down.
GTCCATTTTAGTCAATTCATGTCAGAGACATGCCGTAAAAGTATTTGTCGCCAATATGCAGGTTAGTTAGAGTACAACTCCAAGTGTCTCTCACATACATGTACCATCTTGCACTTTGAGATCGTTTTTCAGTGAACGAGAAATGTTCGTTCGACAACGATATATATAGGCTAACCATCTTAGCTTTCTAAGGGCATTTCACGTTTCACTTAACACTACCCTTAGATTTTCGCTGTGATTCGGCATGTATTTCACACGGCGCCATCTATCTAGAGGGAGATAATCCAGTTCGAAAGTTGTTCCCAAAGCATGAGGTCAAATGTTGGCCCCATTTAAACGAGCCAATGAAATGATCTGTATTCAAATATTTCTCACACATGCAAACAGGTCAGTTTCACGAGGCGCAAGACTGGGGGAGTCTACGCGAGACCAAAATGAAGTTGTGCAAATTAGCTATTTTATTTCTCACTCTAGTGGAGCATGCTTCTTTGTTTATCTTAAGAAACAAACGGCCTAACATATTTGAAAACAAAATAAAATCGGCGGCAGACTACAGGAAAATGATATGCTTTTTATTTTGTGATGGGGGCACTTCGAGGCCCACCATGGGATCATTTCAATCGATCGCTTTCTGGAGTAGTCCAATATTATGTGACTGGAATACGTCCTCCTTTAATATGTTGATGTCTACCATGTCCGTATCACAGTCACATAGGCTGCCATCTTCTTTCAAGAGGCAGGGCTTCGGACTTCAGAAATTGTCAAATTGTGACGCAATAATTAATTGACATGATTACTGACCGGTTTGAATGTATCCGTGCAGCTTAGATCCACAAAATGGCACATTCCAAGCATCCATCGATCTCTCATTAAGCCATAGGCAGATAAATCTTGTCCGATCAGCGTAAAAAAATTAGGCGCCTTCTACTTTGCAATATGAAGGGAAGTGACGTATGCACACACCAACACGTGTGAACGAATCATGTGATACTCTGAGATACGGGGTCTTCTCAAATTATCTGACTAACGCACAAGTTTTGTGCTCGCTTTTTGGTAATTCTTGAAAGGTCCCTTTCTGTACACGTGCGTTTGTGTACACCATGTGACACGAGGGATCGTGTGATTACTTCCCATAATGCTTTAGTGTGAAGCCATATTTGCCATTTTTGGACGGATTTTCGGTGCTCTGGAACATGTGACAGTTTGTTGTCTCCGTGGAACTTTACGTAGAGTGGTTCAGATGTGTGGGTGGTGTTATTTTTTGCCTTGAAACACGAGCAATTCATTCATACTGGTGAGTGTGCTTGTCAGTTCTTTATTTTCTCAAAATCTCCTATTTTTCGGGAGGAAGATTTCTGCACCTGCACTTGACTTCGTTATCAATGGGACTGTACAGCCCAATCGAACATCCAAATAATAAAAGAAAGGCTGTCAGTCACCCATTGTATTGGACTATTTCTGGAGGTGTGTCTTCGTTGTATGAATGTGATTGCACCGATGTCGGATGTAACGGGACCAGTCGGATGTGACCATTTGGGAAACGCCCTGTTACACTCAGATAGCATCCGTTACCGCATGGCTACGAGCAGAAGTTTCTACGTATGATCGTGCCATGCGTTCGGATGATGAGGCTAACTGGCATCACTCATTGGTCGGTTGACCTATATATGCGAACTGACGTATATACGCGATTTCGTGGGATTTCCCAGACCTGTTGAACGGAAACTAGGGTCCACATAATCTTATAACTTCGCAACATATTTTCTTACCAGGACCATCTTTCATCAGGTAAAAAGGTCCATGTGGGATAACCGATGGCACTTTTCCCAGGCTGATCGTCGTGCGTAGGGTCCCAGTGGAGTCCATGCGGGGGCAGGCTGGGGACCGGGACCCCCCTCGGGGGCTAGATTTGGGAGACGTTTGATCGGGTCGGCGAATCGTCTCATTCATTGTTCTCCATTTCCGGAATAGAATTCAGCAGTGCGGGCTGCACAAATTCAATGCATTTCATTGGTCAAAATTTTTCAACCAGGAAAAGTACCTTCCCCTAGTGTCACTGGGCTAAAATAGGTGTAAGAGAAACGGTTGTCCCCAGATATGAGTGTTCGCTTGTTACGATTTAATCCTGCCAAATGGATCAGTTGGATATCAGAGCCCGCCCTTTCAATTCAATTCAATTCAATTCAATTTATTGTACAAAACACCTTTACATGCAGAGTACAAACAACAGAGAACAAGAACAAGTGGTGTATATATGGTCTGTACTCAATGTTTTAAGAGATTAATCATGTTAGTCCAGGATGTTAAGGCATAAAAGGGACTGTTTGGTTCAGATTCTTCCAAAAGCACCAAATTTGGTAGCTACAACATGTAACCTAGTGATGACGTTTCTATATTGACCTTATATTGTCACTAGGTTACAAGCCGCTCCATACCACATTTGTCTTTTATTTTCCGTATGGTATAAAGAATCAAGTTACGGCCACATACCTATCATTTCTTGGTAGATGGTATAATTTCGAATAGCGGTGACACACTGCCCGCAAAATCCGCTGCCGATTTCATCGCATTTCAGCCAGTTTTTCCAGCAGCTCCCGCTTCGATCTGCAATTTGTCTTCCATGTTTCTTTTCGAAATGAACTGCGCATGCGCCAATGCCGTAACCTTTGTAAAACCGGAAAGCGTGGTAGCAGACGATTTTTAACTTGTTAAAGTTAAGCATGGATAATTGCATTAATTGTAACAAACCCTTTGTCAAGGGACATAAGGGCTACAATAGAGTGTCGTTAAAATCTCTCACATCTCCTAAAACAGTGAGAAAGTTTTACAAAGGTCACGGCATTGGCGCATGCGCAGTTCATTTCGAAAAGAAACATGGAAGACAAATTGCAGATCGAAGCGGGAGCTGCTGGAAAAACTGGCTGAAATGCGACGAAATCGGCAGCGGATTTTGCGGGCAGTGTGTCACCGCTATTCGAAATGATACCATCTACCAAGAAATGATAGGTATGTGGCCGTAACTTGATTCTTTATACCATACGGAAAATAAAAGACAAATGTGGTATGGAGCGGCTTGTAACCTAGTGACAATATAAGGTCAATATATAAACGTCATCACTAGGTTACATGTTGTAGCTACAAATTTGGCCCATATGTCGCCCATACAATACCTTTTCGATTTTTGACGGGCGCCGAATAATACAACTTTTTAGTGGTTATCGGAGTCGGGAAATCTGATTCTGATCTTATTTCAACGATTTGAGGTCAAGGTCACCCTAAAAGTCATTTTTGGGTCAAATTCGTCATTTTTAGTGATTTTTAGTCGAGATATACAAACTAACTCATTTTATCGATTTTCGGGGTTGAGTAACCCGAATCTGGCCATATTTTGACAATTTGAGGCAATATTGCATGTGAGGTTCATGCCAGATGTCACCCGAAACAGAGATAAACCGGAGGTCAATTATAGGAAACACCAAAAGGGAATAATACCATAGGGCTTTGCGGCATCGGAGAATTAGATTCTGATCTTATTTTGACGATTTGAGGTCATGGTCACCTCATTTGTGAATTAAAGGTCAAAGATCAACAGTTGCTACTAAAAACAATCGAAACAAGATTATTCAGGAACAAATGTTACTAAAATACTTCGGAGATGACATCTGCTGACAAAATGCTATAACTATGCCGCTACGTGCATTTAAATGTTCAAAATACAAAACAAAGACCGCTTAAGCAACAGTATACCAATGATTACTTTTACTACCTATGCATTCTGGCTTGCGCTCTATGATGCCAGCAATAAATAATACTTGTCATCACCGCCCAAGTTATTAACGCACCCGCCTTCGCATTTGCAGAGGGTCATGTATCGGACATTGGCACAGTTGCATTTGCACCTTCCCGTGCATGCCTTGAGTCAGCCTCAGTGCATGAGAATGGCATATGCCATAGAAGTGTCGCTGAGAGTGGTCCATAGCGGTTGCCATGTACTGGTGCAATCTTTGTGCCAGCTCCACTCACTGAAGTCAGGGATTCCCTGCTGGAGTGAAGCGACTCCAGTAGAAACTCGCTTGCAGCAGCGCTCGCTTCACATGCTGCAAAAGCGCGGCTTGGGAGGTGGGATGTTTTCCAGCGATCTGGTTGCAGTAGTGAAGAGGTGATGCTTGGCCTCATTGACACCGGTTGCACCACATCCCTTGCTGTACATGAGTACGATGAAGCGTTCTATAAGCTCCATATGCACGGACTCGAGAGTGTCAGGATCATGCGTGAGAGCCACTAGTGTGTCGGTGGGGTCCGATATGCTTGTACAGGCTGCCCAGGCGGTCTTTTTGCCACATCCAAGAAACTGTGAAGTCGTCTTGCACCCCGTTAAGCTGTGAAAGAGAGGTAGTGCCACGGACTTTGACGGACCAAGATCGGAACAGATGGTTTGGACTGCAATGCCACAATACTTTTTCCTGAACCCCTAAAATCCCGAAGTATGAATGGATCAGCGGCTTCTTAAAAGATGTTAACAAAAAGGAGCCGTTCTCATTCATCAGCACACAGATGTCCAAGACTGACATGAGCGGAAAGCTCCTTCTGTGTACCCGTTTTGAGTCCGTGTTCTTCAACAGGCGTTATGACCTCACAATACTTCAACCGTGCAACCATTCCGAGGCGGACACTAGGGTCCTCCTGCATCTAGCACATGCCACGGAGAAGGGTCATACAACAGCCTATGTTCGCACGATGGACAGCGATGTCCGGTCTTTGAAGACCCTCGGTCTATCGGAACTCTTGGTGGACTTCGGTACTGGAAAGAAATATTGTGACATTCAGTCCATACCGTTTGTTCCGATCTCGGTCCGTCAAATCCTTGGCACTACCCCTCTTCCACAGCCTTACTGGGTGCGACCCGACTTCACAGTTTCTTGATAGCGCAAGCCAGAAGGTATAGATACCAATAATCATTGGTATATTGTTGCTAAAGCGGTCTTTGTATTGTATTTCGAACATTTAAATACGGAGTATTTTAATATAATTTGTTCCTGAATACTCTTCGTTCGATTGTTCTTAGTGGTAACTGTTGATCTTTGACCTTTGACCCCAAAATGGGTTGACCTCAAATCTTCAAAATAGGATCAGAATCGGAGAATGCCACAAACCTCTATGGTATTATTTGTGGTTCTTTTGGTGTTATACCTACAATTGACCTCTGGTTCGGATGACCTCTATCGCGACTCTCAAATGAAATATTGCCCCGAATCGCCAAAATAAGGCCAGATTCGGGTTACTCAACCCTGGAAACCAATAGAATGAGGCAGTTTATATATCTTGCCCCAAAACCACTGATAATGGCGAATTTGTCCCCAAAATGCCCTTTAGGGTGACCTTAAAGGGTTACCTTGACCTCAAATCGTTGAAATAAGATCACAATCAGATTCTCCGACCCCAAAAACCACTAAAAAGTGCTATTATTCACATTTCTAGCCCTTTTAGTTATTCAACTATAACCCGGGTGGCGACCATATTGAATTTCGCCGAATATGGCGGCCCTAGGGGGCGCCCGTCTTGGCGCCCGTCAAAAATCTATTAAATGCAAAATAGAAAAATATTATGTACAACAAGCCGAAGCTATCAAAATTCGTTCTAGAGTTCAATAGTTTGAAGAGGGCGAAAAGTCCACAAAATACTTTTTTAACATTGAGAAAAAAAGGGGTAAAGAAAAAACATGGGCGCGTATCAAATGTAAAGATGGGCAATATAGCACTGATATCGAAACAATATTGAATGAACAAGCTGAATTTTATAACACGCTATATTCTTCAGAAGGCTGGGATGAGAAATGTGCAAGTATCCTATTGGCAAATGTTAAGTCCAAAATAAATGAGAGGCAGTACAAAAGCTGTGAAGCTGACATCACTTTCGGAGAGGTGGAGAGTGCAATATTTAAACTAAAGTGCAATAAGTCACCTGGAGAAGACGGCATAATAGCTGAATTCTACCAACAGTACTGGGATGACATTCACAAAGAACTTTACGATGTGATTTGTGAGATATTTCAGGATAACGAACTGACATCCACACAATATAGAGGAACATTAACTCTGTTGTATAAACAAGGAGAAAGAGAAGATATACGCAATTGGAGGCCTCTTACCTTATTAAACACAGACTATAAAATAGTGACAAAAATCATAGCTGAAAGACTAAAATCAGTAGCACCTAGCATTATTCATTCAGACCAAAAAGGATTTATTAAAAATAGAAAAATTAGTGAAGGCATACGTCTACTGCAAGACGTCATAGACTATGCCGAAGAGGAAAACATAGAAGGGGCAATAATCTTCTTAGATCAAGAAAAGGCATTTGACAGAGTTGAATGGGGTTGGATAGATAAATGTCTGGAAACCTTTGGTTTTGGAATAAAATTCAGAAATTGGGTTAATATGACATACAAAAAATGCAAATTAAATATCAACACAAATGGTCACATATCTAAAACATTTAATATATCTCGCTCAGTCGGACAAGGGTGCCCGTTGGCCCCGTTATTATATTATTCAGGCAGAGCCTTTGGCGTGCACAATAAGGCAAAGCGAGGATATACAGGGTATATATCTCCCAGAAAACGGGGTACCACAACACGAAATAAAAATTAATTGTTTTGCAGACGACACTCAAACATTTCACCGAACAGAATCTTCAATAATAGCCTACTTTCAAATAATGGAAATATACGAGAAAGCATCAGGAGCAAAAGTAAACCTTAAGAAAACAAAAGGAATGTATATAGGTATATGGAAAAGTAAACCACCAGAGTTTAAAGAAATTGAATGGGTGATTGCCATAATGGCGCTAGGTGTGATGCATGGTCACACGATTTCAACAGATAACATATGGAAAGAAAAACTCGATAGAATCGAATTAACACTGCATAATTGGTCAAAACGTAACTTAACCTATACTGGGAAAATATTAGTACTGAAAACTTTTGTCTTGTCCACTATAAATTATGAGATAGAAATGAGAGGAATATCAGAGAAAAATAAAAAATCCTTGGAAAACATTATTTGGGACTACCTCTGGGGCGGGAAAAAATTTCACGTGGGAAAAGATGTCTGTAAACTTAGCAAAGATGATGGTGGGTTAGGCATGTTTGATCTGGACGAAATAATAAATATCATGCAAATCAAATGGATTTACAAAATAATCCATTCTGAGACTGAATCGTGGAATATGCTAGGCAAACACTGGCTAAGAATATTAGATCAGAGCGCTCTAACATACGTTCTCTGTAGATGTACCAACACACGAGGAATGGTGGTAAAAGTGCCCCATTTCTATCAAGAATGCCTTATAGGGTGGCAAAGGCTATTGAAAACTCAGAAAATAGAATACAAATTGCAAGTATTAAGTCAACCCCTATTTGGTAATGACAACATAAAACACAAAGGCAAGCCCTTGTATTACAGAAATTGGGTGATAAGCGACATATGTAAAATCGGGGATATATGGGATGATAACCTGGGAAAATGGGTGGAAGGAAATGTTATACTAGGAAGACTTCAACTGAAAATAAATTGGATTTCAGAATTTCAAATAATAAAAAAATGTATTCCAAAAAATTGGGTCGAAATACTCCGAAAAGAAACCGATGATCAGATGGATGCAATTCAGAATGAACTAGTTGTGGATGAAAATCTTACAATTAGACGACAAGACCAAGCACTTGGAATAAACTGCAAATTTGAAAACTACAAAATTCGAAAAATGATTCAACGACAAGTCTATCCTGAGCCAAAATGTCATTCAAAATGGGAAGCCTTTTTTGGGATAACACTCAATTGGCCACAGATATGGAAAGCAATACAATCGACGTTAATTAGCAATACAGTTAGGCAATTCATCTGGAAATGTACGCACAATAATATCGCAACAGACTATATACTAAATAAGATGGGACTATCGGATGGGTATTGTGTCAGATGTAAAACAGAAATAGAAACACAAAGCCATCTTTTCATTCATTGCAGTTATAATTACGACACGTGGGTCACAGTAAATAAAGTGGTGAATCAACTGTTATCGCAACGACATGTAGGGCGTATTAAAATATGTGAACAGGATATTCTTCTTGGTTACAATGGTGCAACCAATCTATCTGATGTAATTAACATGCTAATATTCAACACCAAATGGTGCATTTGGAAGTCAAGAAACGACGCTAAATTTAATTCGAAAAAGACAACCTTAATTGGACTATCAAACCAAATAAACTATCATATTATTAAACAGTGTATTACAGTTCTTCACACAAAGAAAAAATGGTCCGAGTGTATATTAAATGCACTCAATTATATTAGAGAAAATGTATAAAGAAATTCTGACATGCAAGAAAGCCTTTGAAAAATGTGAATGAATGGTATGTAATGATCAAATGTGGAAAAATGTAAAAAAAAAAAAAAAAAAAAAAAAAAAAAAAAAAATAGTATGGTATGGGCGACATATGGCCAAATTTGGTGCTTTTGGAAGAATGTGAACCAAAAAATCCCTAACAGCCCCGACTATGTAGTACACTGAATCCGAAGAGTGTACCAAGCATACAAATGTGGCATTACAATACTGACTAAGTCCTCTGTCTTGAGGACATGATGAGGACAACTTTGTCAATATCACTATTACTTAGCAGGTGCCAGAGACTCGCGAATGAACTTCTGTTGCATAGGTACGGTGGCTTGTTAGGGCCATGCATTGATCTTTCCAATGTTCTGCCTTTCTCTAATTTTCAAAATTTCATATTCGCATTTTCTCTCTTTTTTGTCATCCTCTTCAAGAAACTGCAGCCATTTCCATACGCAAACGCTGGAAATTCATTTTCAAGAGACAAGAATACTTCAAACCACCACATGAAAACATTGGAAATTAGCGAAAACCTCGAAAATTGCGTGAAACATCAGAAATAGCAAAAAACACAGGAAATGTTGTGTAGTTTCCACCGCGGTTGAAATAGGTTCCACCGCGGTTGAAATAGTTTCTACCGCGGTTGAAATGCTTTCCACCGCGGTTGAAATGCTTTCCACCGCGGTTGAAATGCTTTCCACTGTGGTTGAAATGCTTTCCACCGCGGTTGAAATGCTTTCCACCGCGGTTGAAATACTTTCCACCGCGGCTGAAATACATTCCACCGCGGTTGAAATACTTTTCACTGCGGTTGGAATAGTTTCCACCGCGGTTGAAATACTTTTTCGATGTTTTTGCTAATTTTTAGTGTTTTCACATGGTTGTTCGATTTTTGCAGTCGGTTGAAAATGGATAGAAAAAATTGTTAAAACCAGAAAACAACTTTATATCTCGGAAATGAATCGATGTCAATGGCAAGAAATTACAGAAAACGCGAAAGTGAAATCTTGAAAACTAGTAAAGGGCAGAAAATTGCAAAAAATCAATGCATGCCCCTAACAAGCCACCGTACATATGAGACCGAACACTGGTCTCTGGGGACCACCAGTCGGTATTATGAATCTACGACATTTTGGCACGCGACAATGCGGCACAAAGTGAAGGGTGCGACATTTCGACACGCGACATTTTTAACATCTTTTTTCCACATCTACACTACAGTTAGCTTTTAAAAAGGCATGTTATAATTGGGGAAAAAATATTACTTGTATAGCAAAAAGGATATCTCATTAAAAGTATGTCGCTTTGGTTGTGATGGAATAGAGGATGAACTATGTTCAGATGCCCCAAATATGAAGAATTAGGCCTACGATGTGAACTATTTTGATTGAAGTTAACAAAACCTCAACTAATTTGTACGAACGTTAACATGCACAAATTTTGTTTGTTTGGTTGTTAAGGAATACTTACTTTATTTTATATATGTTCCTATTACAAAGGTTAGGCTCTTAAAGAAATATAAACAACTATTTTACTGTCGGTTAGAGCGAGGAACCTATTATTTTTATTACAATTTGTGAAGCCATGTTTCCGCTTTGAGGTCGACGTGGGCACGCCATGTTGGCAATCTCAGTAAACTCAGATATAGTATCACGAAATATTCTCCTGATTTACCATCTTGGTTTACCTAGATTGGCTATGTTGCCAGCCTGTGGGATGACGTGAGACTGATGACGTCAGCATTCAGGACAACGTCACGGGCAACGCTTGATCCAAGGACGTTCCCCGTTTCAAGTACATTTGAATTACTCTGGGTCCGGGTTTTTCAACTGAGACTTGCTCGATTCAATTTGGACAAAATTTGATGCTGAGCTAAAAGAGCGTCTTCTGCAACTGTGCAATGATTTGAGTTGATCGACGATGCTTCTAAGTTTGTCTACTAAAATCAACTAGAATGTCAGAGGATTTACTGGGTTCCCTCTCGTGCGAATTATCGGTATGACCAACACGATCAACCTTAAATCTCCATGACGTTGTGACGTTTTAGATGCGTATACACACACTTCCCGGTTCCGCTCATCTAAAAACGTCACGCAGTGGTGCAATGGCGAGCAACAAAATATGCAATTGTTCGTTTTATTTCGCATTCTATCAACATCAAAGTTTTATATAATAAGGTTTGAAATACGATTGCTGATAAATATAGTCACACTCAAAAATAAGGTAAGTACTCCTTTTTTAAGTACGGTAACCAAGATATATTTGTTTGTTGCAAGGTGCCAGAATTTGTATACCAGGTACAACGCCAGTAGTATGTTCACCGCAAAAATGGTCATATTTTGCCGGGGGAGGTAACTCTTGATTCCGACAGGGGGCGCCACCAGCTCAAGGTTATAGTTTAGGAAGCGGCCATGCACGGCCTTTGACCTCTGAGGCCGCGTGGAGGTCAAGGCCGCTATAGTTCGGGCAACCTTTGACCTCGAATTCCTCCGCGGTGATGCGGTCTGGTGGTGTTGCGGCCTGCCTCCGCGAACAGAAAGTAGTCCCACGGGGAAAAATGCATGGAATGCATGTATAAACCCTGGGGGAAAATGCCTGTATGAGGTATGGGGGGTTGTTAATTTCTATTTATTTATTTTTTTATTATTATTTTACTCTCTGTTGTTTGGTCTTGTTTTTCACGTCTCGCCACGAAAAACACGATGGGAAGGGTTCCGGAGCTAAGCGGTGAAATTTTTCGAAATGTTCACGGAAGTCTGTATATAGGCCCATATAGGCACATGTTCATTGCGATATGGGTTGTTTGGTCTTGTTTTTCACGTCTCACAATGTAGAACACACTGCGAAGGGTCTCGAAGTTAAGCGGTGAAAATTTTCGAAAAGTACCGGGTAGGTCTGTATATAGTCCCATATAGGCCCATACTGGCTATGGGGTATAGGTCCATACTGGGAAATTCACACATGTTAATTGTGATATGGGTTGTTTGGTCTTGTTTTTCACGTCTCACCATGTAGAACACAATGGGAGGGGTCCCGAAGTTAAGCGGTGAAATTTTTCGAAAAGTTCACGGAGGCCTGTATATAGCCCCATAGGCCTACTGGCTCAGTGGATAGGTCCATACTGGGTGGGCGTTTTGGGGTCTAGGTGAGCCCCTAGTGGTCCTATGCTGTCGTATGAGGTCTTATTTTGAAGCCTTCGTGGTGGAGCATCCGACTGGACTAATGTATCGGCCGTTTTCAATATTCTGCGCATGCGTAATCTGGCCGTAGTATAGAAAGCAGGCATTTTGGGGGCGCATGGAGGTGTGTTTGGGGGTAGAGATGGACCACTATTGGTCCAAATGGGTCGTGGGAGGTGTCAAAGTGAAACTTTTGTGGGGATGAGTCAGAATGGCGTCTTTTTGGCAAGTCGAGTAAATTTGCGCATGCGCAGTTGGGTGTAGTAATTAAAGTGGTCATTTTGGGGGGTGCGTGGGATTGTGTTTGGAGTAGAGATGGGGTATCATCTTGTAGTTCTCGTGGTGCAAACCACCATTTGAGGGATGTCCGCAGCATATGTGACGTCATTGGTGACGCCATCAGTAGGAGTAGTAGCGAAAGTGGGCATTTTTGGGGTGTGAAGGAAGGTATTTGGGATAGAGATGGACCATCCTTGGTCCGGATACGTCGTGTGGGGTGGCATCTTGTAGCAACACCCGCCAACGCCAAGCTCAACGCTTCAATGCCCTGGTGAATTAGCCCAAAAGCTCTGATTTTCATGGAATTGTCACTAATTCATTGGAAATGCAGTGACGCCCGTCAACGTTCGTCGTTACGCCTTAACGCCCTAGCATAACGCCTTGACGCCATGATATAGGCAGATGAGAGAAAACCAACAACAACAACAACAAGGATGATAGATGAGAGAACAAGAACAACTTTTCATATAGTTTATTCTCCCCAATGTTACATCATACCCACGCCGGGGGAGCGGCGTTGGGTATGTTTACAATTCGAGAAGACTCTTGTCTAATCAGAGACCGACATTTGGCGCTGTATCTGTCATATTCGTCCTTACCCGTTAGATGTATTCTCGGCTGCCCTTGTCCAATCAGAAGCCGTTCTTAAGAAAGTCCCATCTTCGGCCATGTTCACTCTCATCCATTTGTTCTAATCATCGTCGGGCAGGCCTGGATATTGTTCGGGCAGCATGTCCGGAAACATTCTGATCGCATTTTCCAGGGCCTCGGTGGGTGGTATCCCATATCCTCTTCCAAGTGACGCTTGGTCTTCATGATGGACCTTTGCGTGGGGTCGCCTTTCACGAGCGGTAGTAAGGTATACTGTTCATAGATCGCCATGGCTGTTTTCCTGATGCAGGGCCGCATTTTGGTGTACGCCTGTTGTACCACTACACACCAGTTCTACCACCACCACCATCACACACCACCACCACCACCACACACCGCTACCACCACCACCACCGGGCTTTGGCGCCCCGTCAACGCACGACGGTGGTGGTGGTGGTGTGTGGTTGTGGCGGTGATGGTGGTAGAACTGGTGGGTGGTGGTGTTGGTGGTGGTGTCTGTAAACATAGGAATGAACATGTGTCCCTCATAAGTCCATATATATGTCGTGTACGTTCTATCAGAGAACCTTCTCTCGTCGCGATAGTATGCTCAGGCACGTCATCGGAATCTGTCCGTCATCTATTTGACCCAGAATCTCTTTCTTCAAGGGAAGGCGTCCAGAGATTGCCTTGAACTGCCAATACTTTGTGTTGTTCTCCAATCCCATTGACAGAGCATAAATCTGTGTGTTTGGTAGTCGAATTTATCCTCAGAACATCGACCATTTCATGCAGGTGTTTCAAGGGGCGACAAGTCGTCCGTACGGCTACCTGTTCGTAGATTTAAAAGCCCAAACCCCCGAAGATCGCCGGCTGACGACCCACCTGTTACCCGGCGAGGAATCGCCGCAAAGACATATACCCCTACACCATCCGCCGAGTCCACACCTGCCAGCACCTGTCCAGCAGCAGCAACCCACCCCATACAGGGGGTTCGCTTCATACCATCAGTCCCGGAATATCACCCAACCGTGAAGGACCAACCCGAACCCGTACAAGGGAATGAACATAATATGAACTCGAGGCTATGGAAGGATTTGTTCAAAGAAAGCATGGACGCCGAGATTGGCGAGACGTTGAGGGACACAGAAAACAAGTTTCAACACAAAGGGTATTCGAAAAAGGAAGCCGCAATTTTATCCCATAACAGATTGGCACCCAGACTACGGCGGGCTTTACGTCAGCAGTATGACGACCTCGTGACACATATGAAAGTGTTGGATAAGGATGCGGTTCATATGGAAATCGGGAAAAAACGGCGTCGATGTTGAAAATCTCAGGCATGAACTGGAAAAGGGGCGTATGTCAGAGCAATGGCACAAAAGAAACATTTGTTCGAACGCATCATTAAACGAGGTTAAAGCGTTAAGACAGTGTGCTAAGGCGTTGAGATGGGTGTTAAGGCGTACAGATAGGGCGTTAAGGCGTAACAGTGGGCGTTGGCGGGCGTTACTGTCTATGAAAGCAAGTGTATTCCCAAAACACGCACAGTCGACGTCCAACCGTCAACATGGCTTATACTTGCTCTGAGTGCGAACGTACGTTCACCAGACGTTACGATATGATGCGACACGAGAAAAATATACATGGGATTGAAGACTCCGAGGAGTCCGTTGAGGCGAATGCTGATACAGAGACTGCTGAGAGTGTATCGACTGATACCGAATCCGAGATTGCTGACAGTCTATCTACTGATATGAAGAGCTTGACCTCAGATAGTCAGCCTACATCCCAGAAAAATGAGGCAGAACCTACCTTCTGGGGTCGTATTATGACAGCACCTATCAATACTCACGCTGCAGCGATCGAGGACGCCGGACAGGATAACTTACAACAGGCGTACACCCAAATGCGGCCCTGCACCAGGAAAACAGCCATGGCGATCTATGAACAGTATACCTTACTACCGCTTGAAATGAAAGGCGACCACACGCACAGGTCCATCATGAAGACCAAGCGTCACTTGGAAGAGGATACCACCCACCGAGACCCTGGAAAATGCTATCAGAATGCGGAAACAACTGTTTCAGGACATGCTGCCCGAACAATATCCAGGCCTGCCCGACGACGATTAGGACAAACGGATGAGAGCGAACATGGCCGAAGATGGGACTTTCATAAGGACGGCTTCTGATTGGACAAGAGCAGCCGAGAATACATCTAACGGGCAAGAACGAATATGACAGATACAGCGCCATGTGGCGGTCTCTGATTGGACAAGAGTCTTCACGAATTGTAAACATACCCAACGCCGCTCCCCCAGCGTGGGTATGATGTAACATTGGGGAGAATAAACTATATGAAAACTTGTTGTTGTTGTTGTTCTCTCATCTGTCATCCTTGTTGTCTTTGTTGTTTTTCTCTCATCTGTCTATATCATGACGTCACGGCGTTATGCTAGGGCGTTAAGGCGTAACGACGGACGTTGACGGGCGTCACTGCATTTCCAATGAATTAGTGACAATTCCATGAAAATCAGAGCTTTTGGGCTAATTCACCAGGGCGTTGAAGCGTTGAGCTTGGCGTTGGCGGGCGTTGCTACAAGATGCCACTCCACACGACGCATTCGGACCAAGGATGGTCCATTTCTACCCCAAAACACCTTCCTTCACACCCCCAAAATGCCCACTTTCCCTACTACTCCTACTGATGATGTTACCAATGACGTCACAGATGACATGGACATGCCTCAAGTCGTGGTCTACACCTCGAGAACTTCACTTTGACACCCCACACGACGCATCCGGACCAAGGGTGGTCCATCTCTACCCCAAATACCTTCCTTGACTGCCCCCAAAATGTCCACTTTCGCTACTACTCGTACTGATGACGTCACCAACGGCGTCACAGATAACGTGAACATTCCTCAAATGGTGGTCTGCACCACGAGAACTACAAGATGATATCCCACACGACGCATTCGGACCAAGGATGGTCCATCTCTACACCAAATACCTTCCTTCACTTTCCCAAAATGCCCACTTTCGCTACTACTCGTACTGATGACGTCACAGATGCTGTGGGCATCCCTTCAAATCGGGATCTACACCCCGAGAGCTACAAAAGGACATCTCCCACGACGCATTCGGACCAATAGTGGTCCATATCTACTCCAAACACATCCCCACGCACCCCCCAAAATAACCACTTTACTTACTACACCCAAATGCGCATGCGCAGATTGACGCGACTTGCCATAAAAACATGCCATTCTGACTCCACCCCACAAAAGCTTCACTTTGACACCTTCCACGGCCCATTTGGACCAATAGTGGGCCATCTCTACCCCAAACACACCTCCAAGCACCCCCAAAATGCCTGCTGTCTATACTACGGCCAGATTGCGCATGCGCAGAATATTGAAAACGGCCGACACATCAGTCCAGTCGGATGCGCCTCCACAAAGCTTCAAAATAAGACCTCACACGACACCATAGGACCACCATGGGCTCACCTAGACCCCAATTTCTCAGTATGGACCTATATCCCATAGCCAGTATGGGCCTATATGGGACTATATACAGACCTACCCGGAACTTTTCGAAAAATTTCACCGCTTAACTTCGAGACCCCTCCCATTGTGTTCTACATGGTGAGACGTGAAAAACAAGACCAAACAACCCATATCGCAATGAACATGTGTGAATTTCCTAGTATGGACCTATTCATCATAGCCAGTATGGGCCTATATGGGCCAATATACAGACTTCCGTGAACTTCTCGAAAAATTTCACCGCTTAGCTCCAGGACCCTTCCCATCGTGTTTTTCGTGGCGAGACGTGAAAAATAAGACCAAACAACCCATAGTAAAATCCAAAATAAATAAATTACGAATTGACCTCTGAGTAGAGGGTAAATGGACAGTACTGGCCCAATGTATTGATGTAATAATCCCCAAAATAGTGTTTTTGTTACTTAAGATGTAATAATCCCTATTTTTTTGCATAATATGTTTTGTTACTTATGAAGTAATAATCCCCATTTTCATATGTGGTATCACCTCAGTTCTATTTTTAGATCATGACATCATTGGGAAATCCCTAAGGGTTGGAAGGGTGACCTTTTGACCTGGATGTGACCTTTGACCCGCGCACACAATCGCGGATAATCCGCGCGCGCGTCCGGATAACACGCGCGCGCTGCGTGGCGGCCCGGTGGTACATAGTATGTACTTAATATCTAATGCTCATTGTTTTGTTATTTAATACTCCTTGTGTTCTTATGTCAGTTCTATTTTTAGAGCATCACCTCAGTTCTTTAGATCATGACATCATTAGGAAAACCCCTGTTCTATTGTTATTGCATGCTCCTTTGTTAGTTCTCGACAAGTACAGACGCGTCTATGCAGCACAATAGACTACCCATAAACAAAGAGTGGTGAGTCATACTATTGTGAATACACCTGTTCTATTGTCTTATATTCTCGACAAGTTCAGACGCGTCTTTGCAGCACAATAGACAATAAACAAATAGTGGTGAGTCATACTAATGTGAATACACCTGTTCTATTATCTTTAATTCTCGACAAGTACAGACGCGTCTAAACAGAACAATAAACAATAAACAAAGAGCCATGAGTCATACTCTACATTGTTATCAAAAGCTAAATTTTATCTGGCCACATATACTATAATTCATGTTGTTTATCGGACAGGTTCCATCCCATAACTAATGATCTCTCCACAAAGGTCACAGTGTTTCCGCTTTTTACTTTCTCTACTACTCATTCTGTCTGAATTGTATTACTATAGTCTACCCCCGTACGGTTCAATAGTAGCTCATTTAGAGCGAGTATAGTCCATTCATGCGTACATGATATTGCTTTCTTTCTATACTACTCACCCATTTCCCCCCTCTCGTTAAATTCAGTCTGTATTATGTTTACTATAAAGTCTGTATAATGGGACCGACCCATGTCCTAGCTTTATAACACATCCCATCTCTCCCCACCCACCATTAGGACTATCTGATCGTATCCTTGTATAAAACAAGCATATAAATTCAATATAAAAACACACACGCGTATCGCTTAAACATCACTTCTCCCCCATCTGTTAGGTATATCTAATACTGCTTTTTGTCATTTGCCCACACACTGACGGTATTGGAAAAACCCCTATTCTATTCTTAGTACACCTATGCCTTTGTCTTTAGATCTCGACAAGTACAGACACGTCTGTAGGGCATAGAATTCTTAAATTACACATACTCTGCTAAGTGTTATAATATATGTTTTTAAGCGGGGCTTTTACCGTTCCGATTATGCTTCTTAGGCATTATATTTTTTACGAATTACTATTAGTTTATCAATCTTATTATAATTTCAGTTATACTGAAATAAAATTCATTGTTCAAATGTTTTAAAGGTAAATGGTAATTTTTTAATACACTTAATACATAAATACGTTTGAACCAAACACAAATGGGTAATATATACGGAAAAAAATATACAGCGTGTTACAGCTGTCAATTTTCAAGACGGCGCGCGCGCCCACCACATGACACCTGGCATTAACAATTAACTCTAGGGAGACAATAACATTGTGACCTCAAGCCGATGCATCAAAGCTTTTATCCGGTCAGTGGACATAGGCGAGTCCGGCTGTTTCATTAATATTATGGCGCTAGATATCATATTGACGTTATTCAAATGCTATTCATATGAAAAATCAATCTTTACATTTTGGAGGGAGAAATGTGCTTGTTTAATCTGTTTTCTACAAATTACTGTTAATTGATTAGTGGTATTATTATTTTTAATATATGTTAGTAAACTACATGTTTCAAGCTATAGAAATATATGAATTTGCTAGTACTTCTAAAGGTTTTCATGGCAGAAAAATACGTTTAGACTCAAAATTAGCTATTTTTAACACATTTAATACATGTTTACGTTGGAAACTAACACATCTTAAAATCGCTGTTCAATCTTTCTAACACATGCTTTCTTCCAAGTCCGCGCGCATTCCATAAATATAGTATACATTTCCCACATCGTAACACTTCCATTCCACGATGGCAGACAGAGGAGCAAGACGTCTCAGAAGATTAAGGATGGCCCAGATCTTCAACAATTTAAGGCGCAGCAGTCGAAATGAACGACCTATCGCAGAAGAAGACAAAACAGAGGAATGGGGAGTTTGCGTCATATGTATGGATCGACGTGTAAAGATAATGCTCGCCCCGTGCTGCCACATCTGCACCTGTGCAACGTGTTTCCATAGGATGCTCATCAACGTCAGATGTCCCGACTGTAGATGCATCCACACGCCAGTGCCCTGCCCAGTTTGCCGGCAACAAATTCATCGTTTCTTCAACGTCTTCATTTAATTCCATGTAGGAATTCCAGAGGCCCTTTTCAGGGCCAACCAATATTTTCGAAAGGAAAACTTCTATCAAGCACATTTTTTTTTTTTTTTTTTTTTTTTTTTGGCATTCGAATATCTACCAAAAATGACTAACGCCATGTTGTTTATTGAGTCCGATAGAAAATCAATTTACTAAATTATGATATCGCAAAGAAATTTAGTATTAATTAGTATTCATCAAAATACGTATACATAGTATAACAAATAGAGATACATTGATTTCACTCATTCAGTATCACCGGCAGATGACGAAAGTTCCTTGCAGGATCAACCATAGAATGAATTTGATATGCTTTATAACACATCCCATCTCTCCCCACCCACCATTAGGACTATCTGATCGTATCCTTGTATAAAACAACCATTTAAATTCAATGTCCATCGTAACAAAACCCTTTGTCTGTAGTTCTCGACAAGTACAGACACGTCTATGCAGCACAATAGACATTATACAAAGATCCATGAGTCATACTATTGTTAATTCCCCTGCTCCTGCATTATTTCTCGACATGTAGAGACTTGTTATAGTGATAATTACTCATCGCTTATAAAAACACACACGCGTATCGCTTAACCAACACTTCTCCCCCAAGAAGTAATTAGATACAAACGTTTCTTTCATATACCCACGGTCGAGCGCGCAGCCGGTGCCATTATCAATTAACTATAAGGGATAATAATAGGATAAACACCGCCTTTTGTGAACGCTTTGGCTTTGCACGCTTTCTGCACGCGTGAGCTAGGTCTTTATGCGAGAAAGACCAGACAATGTAAGGGCGGAGGCGACGTGTGGCTTTATCTTTAGAACATTTGACGCTATCTTTGCATTATTTGGTTACAGATTATTCGCTGTTGTTTTCTAAATTTTACATTGGGTAAACTCTTCTTGTCTTGTATTCTCGACATGTATACACTTGCATCTGTGTAAATTCCCTACAAACAAAGAGGCATATGGGAGTTAATAAACAAGTTCAGACTTATCCATACCTATTAATACGTTCACGTATACAGCCCTCTTCATTAACCATGCTTCAATTCCATTCTTAAATATCTGTCTAAGCGATAATAAATGGTCAAATATTCCCTTTTGTTAAATTTTTATTGTTGTGTGTCAACGCGTGCCAGAGCTCCTTTTCAGCCTGCTCTAGGCCATATTTACTCAATATAAATCTTAATGTGTTAGACGGTCTTGGCAGCCTATTTGGAGGGGAAAATGCGCTTTTTAGATTAACCTTTATTCAGATTTCTGTTCACTTAAACTCCTAACAGACCTCCAGTATCTTCTGTAGGTTACAGCGGCAGAGGTGATAATAAAAATGCACGAGAAATTAGCAAAATGATTAGCCAATCTTAGTATTAAAATTGTCAAGTGGAAATATAGGTCTTGTTGAATTAAACAGTGACACTCACTCCGAATGAAATCTTGTGTACTCCAGTAGGAAGTGGGTCTCATCATCAATACGATAACAAGCCCTACAGATTCTTTCCTCAACTGGAAGTTGACAATATCTTTCTCTTTCAATTGGTAAATTGTGGACACTGTGTTCTCACAAAGAATAGGCTCACAAGTGTATGATTGTATATAAGTGAGTATTTACTGAGTAAAAACTAAGTAACTGAGTATACAGTGGATAACTGAGTAAATGAGTCATTGAGTAACTGAGTATATATTGAGTAATTGAGTAAATGTGAATGCATATTGGGTCCTCGAGTAATTGAGACAGTGTGAATACATATTGAGTAACTGAGTAAATGTGAATGCGTATTGAGTCCTCGAGTAATTGCGAATGCATATTGAGTAACTCAGTAATTACTGAGTAAAAACTGAGTGACTGAGTATACAGTGGGTAACTGTGAGTATGCAGTGGATAACTGTGAGTAGATATTCAGTAACTGAGTATATATTGAGTAAATGAGAATGCATATTGGGTCCTCGAGTAATTGAGACAGTGTGAATACATATTGAGTAACTGAGTAAATGTGAATGCATATTGAGTCCTCGAGTAATTGCGAATGCATATTGAGTAACTCAGTAAAAACTGAGTAACTGAGTATACAGCGGGTAATTTTGAATACATATTGAGTAAATGTGAGTATATATTGAGTAACTGAGTAATTACTGTATAAGTATATATTGAGTAACTGAGTAATTACTGAGTAAATGTATATATACTGAGTAACTCTGTGTAAACTAAGTTACTGTGAGTAAACAGTGAGTAAGTGTATATAGACTAATTAACTATCAATCAATCATTGATTACATTCAGTGATTGATTGATTCATTAATTAACTGAGTCCTCGAGTAATTGAGATAGTGTCTAAATGATAGATTGAATCTATGTGTGTCTAAATTTTAGCCACCAATCAGAGCGCAGCTCTTCTATTGTCTAAATATATCGACCAATCAGAGGATAGCTCTTCTATTGTCTAAATATATCGACCAATCAGAGGGCAGCTCTTCTATTGTGTAAAAATAGTCACCAATCAGTGGGCAGCTCTAAAAATAGCCACCAATCAGTGGGCAGCTCTTCTATTGTCTAAAAATAGCCACCAATCAGAACGCAGCTTATTTTTAGTCATCCATCACCGTATGCTATAAAAACGATCACCCGTCATATTTTTTCTTCATTCAACATGGAATACTCTAAAATCGACTCCTTCTCGGACGTAAATGCCTTAAATGCTTGGGCAACAGAGCGGGGCGCCTATAACGACGTTGCTGTCAACTTACGCCGAATACAACTACTCGCCGATACTATCAGTCGCTCCGTGCCTACGATATCTCATATTCAATGTGAAGTTTGCTCTCAAACGTTCACGAATCGAGGAAATATGCTTCGCCATCGACGCAATCACACCAGTCATCCCATCACATGTTCCACATGTCGAAAATCCTTCACCCGCATGGATAAACTGTTAACTCATCAGCGAACCCATACGAGGAAAAGGCTTGTGTATGGCGCACATCATAGCAGAGTCAAGCGGATGAGAACAGACCTAGCACCACATCAGTCTAAATGTAACTTTTGCGGAATCATCAAACCGCTTCTCACCGGAAAACCATTCTGCCACGAATGTTCGACTCAAGGGAGAGAATGTACTGCCTGTCATCGACCACTGCCCGAGAAATATTTCAACTCTCATTCACAGCACTGTGACAGTTGTCATAGGAAACAAGTAGGTGGAGCAAGGCCAGACACATCCGCGCTGGAAGGTACTGTACACACGCATTCCATTCCTCCTTCATCCGATAATGTGGATGTGTTACTGTTTTTCAAGAACACAGAACCAAAGCTTCGTAAGCTCATCACTGCTGACCTTGCTAAACACAGAGGCATCAAATGGTACCTTTCTTTACAAATCCGTATGGTGCGACCGAACAGCGACGGGGATCCTATCTACTCCGAACCCACCTTCCGATGTCCCAATGCTATCATTACTAACCTATCACAACTAGAATCTCAACTAGCCGAGGCCCTACAGAAAATTCACCATAGTTTCCAGGATTATCAACATGAGGGCAGCTCCTGGCTCATAGATGAAATACTACATCTCGACATCCATCTGGCTCAGTACGTCCCTTTTGATGGAAGTAGCTATATCCCCACACCTAAACCTCTAGTTGACAAGAAAGCTTTAGTCAACGTGGAGAGTACGGATTCTCTCTGTTTTTTATGGTCTATTTTGGCAGCCCTCCATCCAGTAGAAAAGAACCCCAATCGCCCTGAGCGTTATACAGCTTACATGGACGAATTGAATGTTCATGGTCTTACTTTTCCCATGTCACTATCCCAGGTCGCCAAGTTCGAATCCCACAACTCCATTTCCATCAATGTATTCGGCTATGATAGAGAAGTTTTTCCCTTACATATCACGAAACATCGGTTTGACACCCATGTGAGTCTGCTTCTCATCACCAAGGAAGATAAAAGACACTTTTGCCTGATTAAGAACATCAGTCGTCTGTTGGCCAATCGTACAAAACACGATGGTAAACAATTCTATTGCAACTATTGCCTGCACGCATTTTCTTCCCAACGCGTGCTGGATGATCATCTCCCTCACTGTTCTCCTCATGGACCCTAACGGATCAAACTCCCAGAAACACCGGAAGAACAATGGTTATCATTCAAAAATATCAAGAAGCAACTCCGCGTGCCCTTTGTCATCTTTGCTGATTTCGAGTGTTTCACGCGCAAAATACACTCTCAGTCCGGGTTCACCACGAAGTACGAACAACACGAACCATCAGGATTTTGTTATACGGTGGTTAGCAGCTTACCGGCATACAGTACACCTGCAGTTGTCTACCGTGGTCCCAATGTGGTGGAAACATTTTTGGATCGTCTCATAGAAGAAGATGATCGCATATGCAACATCTTGGAATCCGTAATCCCCATGGAGCTCACTCGAGAGGAACAAGATTCCTTCACACAAGCTACGCATTGTCATATTTGCGAGAAAGAACTTCACACCGATCGAGTGCGCGATCATTGCCACTTATCTGGGAGATATCGAGGGCCTGCTCACAATCAGTGTAATTTATAGTACCGTTTCAGAAGATCTACCCGACAAGAGAAGCGTCAGTTTTTCATTCCCGTTATTTTACACAACACACGAGGCTACGATGGTCATCTTATTTGTAGCATCCTGGGGAAATAGAAGACCCGAAATATCTCCTGTATTCGAACAATTTTCAGAAGTATATTTCTTTCTCTCTAGGCAATTTGAGATTTCTGGATTCTCTACAATTTCTCAACGCCTCCCTCGAAACATTAGTTGAAAATCTATCCAAGGATGGTGAAGACAAGTTCATCCACCTGCTGAGACATTTTTCCCATCCCGAACAGAGGCAGTTATTACTGAGAAAAGGGGTTTTCCCATATGGGTATTTGACAGATGATAGCAAGTTTTCAGACAGTCAACTCCCCACCCAAGACGCCTTTTACAACGATCTTAAAGAAGAGCCGATTTCTGACAGTGATTATGCACATGCACGCACGGTATGGTCCCAGTTTGATATCCAAACACTAGGTGACTACCATGACCTGTATTTGAAATCGGACGTCCTGTTGCTGGCTGATGTCTTCGAAAACTTTAGGGATATGTGCATGAACTATTATCATCTGGATCCTGCCCATTACTACACCTCTCCAGGACTCTCTTGAGATGCCATGTTGAAAATGACCGGCGTTCGTCTACAGCTCCTGGATGACATCGATATGTACCTCATGATAGAAAAGGGTATTCGTGGAGGGATATCCATGATCTCCAACAGGTATAGCAAAGCGAACAACCCATACCTCGTCGACTACAACCCCCTCCTACCCAACAATTACATCCTCTACCTCGACGCTAACAATCTTTATGGATGGGCCATGTCGCAGTCCTTACCCCTGCGTGACTTTAGGTGGTTGAATGAACAAGAAAAGAAGTCTTTAAACGTTCAAACTATCGCTGATGATGCGGAAAAGGGGTACATTTTGGAGGTGGACCTGATATATACAGCAGCCCTACACGAGACACATAGCGATTATCCGCTTTGTCCAGAACGCATGTCAGTGACGGATGAGATGCTCTCGCCATATTCTCTTAAGCTGAAGGAGGAGTTACAGCTGAAAGGTCGACCTATTGAGAAACTCATCTCAAACCTTCACGACAAAATTCAATACACCATCCACTACCGAGATTTGAAATTTTGTCTCAGTCAAGGTATGCAGCTGACAAAGATACATCGCGTCGTGGAATTCACACAAGCCGCCTGGTTACAACCCTACATCCAGTTCAATACTGAAAGACGCAAGAAGAGGCAAGAAATCAGTTCGAAACCGAGTTATTCAAGCTGATGAACAACAGGTAAGCTTTTTTTCCAATCACTATCTATGTGTATTACTAATTATTTTCACTTTAAAACGCTATTTGTGTTGACTCTGAATAAATACTGGTTCTTTCTATCTTCAGTGTGTTTGGAAAGACGTTGGAGAATGTTCAAAAAAGGATCAACATTGAACTGGTACACTCCAAGCAGAGATTGAAGAGAATGATCGCCAAGCCTTCCTTTCACAGTTTCAAGATTTTCAACGAGGATTTGGTAGCCGTTCATTTGAAGACCATCAAACTAAAATTGAACAGGCCTATATACGCTGGTTTTGCCATTCTAGATCTCTCAAAACTTCTCATGTTTGATTTTCACTACAATCACATCAAGCTAGAATACGGTTCTAAAGCTAAGCTCCTCTTTTCCGACACGGATAGTTTCTGCTATGACATTCAAACACAAAATATTTACAACGACATGGCACAACACATCTCCATGTTCGATACGAGCAACTACCAGCGAGATCACCCCCTTTACACGGCAGCCAATGCCAAAGTACTGGGGAAGATGAAAGATGAATGTGGAGGTCTTCCCATCGAGGAGTTTGTCGGGCTTCGACCGATAATGTATAGTTTACTTTACAACGGGGAAGAGAAGAAAACGGCGAAAGGCATTACCAAGTATGCCATCAAGAAAAAATTACGACATGCCATGTACAAAGAATGTTTATTCAATCGAAAAAGTGTCCGTACAACCATGAATCAAATTAGAAGCATAGATCACCATCTCTACAGTCTGACTGTTAACAAACAAAGCCTCTGTCCCTTTGATGACAAGCGCTATATTTTGAACGATGGTGTACATACCGTAGCACATGGCTACACTCAACCATGAAACATGTGTAAATATGTATAAATCAACAACATTAATTCTTGTGTATTACATGTGACGTATAAGAATAAACGATATTATTCATCATGTAATGGAATAAAAGACCCCCTTGTGTATCAATATGGGTACACTCACAAATAATATTTATTTACATGTTACGTATTAGAATAAAAGACATTAAGCATCCTCTCGTGTTTTACATAAATCTTTGAATAGGTGCCATCTCAGTTTGATGCTCTGCGTCATCGCCTCAGCAAAGTCCATATTATGTGATTTCTGCAGTTCAAGGCAAGTCTTCATTAACTCCGTATGAATACTATCGGATTCCAAAGTTTTCATTCCCGTCACCGTGTCAACATAAGTCTGACACATTTTTCTAGTCATCTGAGGTGTATATGCCTCCACTGCTAAGTCTATGGCCTCGTCTGCTGTAAACCCCTTCTTCCTATATTGTGCGACCTTTTCAATAATTTTTCCATTGAACATCACTCGTGAAGGAACACCGAACAGTCTTTTCCATGTTTCTCGTTTCACACTACCGGTGGGCTCTTCACAATCTTTACGCTTCAGACGCTTACTTCCTTTACCTTTTTGCCTAGTATACCACGGAGGTCTTTGTCTGGTGAAAAGTCCCATTCCATCCTGTGATGTAACAACCTTCCTCAGTCGTTGATTTTCAGGTGTAGTTGGCTTTAGGTCTATCAAGAGGTAACCGTAAGGGGTGGATATGGCATCTTCATATTTCTCCATGAAATACTCTGCGTGTTTGGGATAGATACGTCGTCCAAAGAGCTGTATTTGTTGTCTGTCAATAGGGTTGTTAAAGAGTACGAAGTATTGACAGTTTAAAGTAATGTCGCGAGAGGCTTTCC
>JAVTVY010001715.1:0-34520 GCA_036873755.1 Hanleya hanleyi | reverse complement strand
GAAATACTCGCTTCTGATTGGACGAGAGCTCCGCATTGCATCTGCGCATGCGCAGAATGGCTACCGCACACCCAACCCATTAGATGCCCTTCATCTAAGCTTCACTTTGATACCTCACTCGACCCCATCGGACCATTATTGTCTTCGCTAGCTCCAAAACGTCTATGCGCATGCGCAGAATGACGCTAGTTCACACCCACTAGTCCAGTCAGATGCCCCTTCACCTAGGCTTTACTTTGATACCTCATACGACCCCATTGCACCATTATTGGCTTCGCTAGCTCCCAACACGGCTATTTCCATACCCTTGGGCCACCGCGCATGCGCAGAATGACGCTATTTCAAATCCGCTAGTCCAGTCAGATGCCCCCTCACCTAAGCTTCACTTTGATACCTCACTCGACCCCACTGGACCAGTAGTAACTCCCTAGCTCCCAACACGGCTATTTCCATACCCTTGGGCCACCGCGCATGCGCAGAATGGTGACAACGCCCAAGCCGCTAGTCCAGTCAGATGCCCCTTCACATAAGCTTCACTTTGATACCTTACTCGATCCCATTGGACCATTATTGGCTTCGCTAGCTCCAAAACGGCTATTTCCATACCCTTCGGCCACCGCGCATGCGCAGAATGGCGATATTTCAACCCCCCACCCACCCCATCAGATGCCCCTTCACCTAGGCTTTACTTTGATACCTCACTCGATCCCATTGGACCATTTGTGGCTCCCCTAGCTCCAACACGGCTATTTCCATATCCTTAGGCCACACGAGTTGTCTCCCTTGCGTCAATGTGTGCAGATGGCGCTACTGTCGACGCCGTGATATGGAAAGGGCATCCCCACACCATCCTGGAGCCGCCATTTTGTTTGTTTTCTTGCGGAGATACACGGGACAATAAACACTCGACCCTAGGGTGGTACAGATGCTAGACTGATCCTATTAACATGGTACAACACCTATAGATTTAGCCGCCATCTTAAACCCACCACCCACCACCACCTCCCACATCAGCCGCCACAACACCTATAGATTATGTTTATTACTAGGACGTCAGCGAAATACTAGTACCTATCCTCCGTATGGCAGAACTGTACAACCCAGAACAAGTCTAGACATGCCTTGATCACGTGATCGTCATGGGAAACCCCCACTGGGGAATCCCCCGACCCTCCACACTTCCGCCACAAATCTGCGCAGAAACACCTGCGCACTCGTCAAAATGCGCGCTGTAATGCACTTATACTACTACTAGGGTAGTCACGGTATATTACAACGATTCACAGTCAATGGTTCACAATAAGAATAGTAATAATAGTAGTAGTAGTAGTAGTAGTAGTAGTAGTAATAAGATGACTAACTCCAGCCTTGCCATCGTAATGATTTGAGGATTTAGTAAAGAAACTATATTCAAAGATATAAATCATTGTAGTGATACCTCATCCAAACATGCCAAACTTCGTTTAAAACCTCAGCCTAACATATCGTTGTGAAATATTACACCGAATACCCCCGAAAAGTTGATAATGAGGGTGAACAAGCCCCACCAGATATCGGAAGAGTTCAACACGAAAACGGCGTTCTTTTGGAACGAGTTTGTACAAATTATATTATCCAATTTATGTTGAGACGTTGAATTTGCTAGGTGCAATTGTATCAAAAACAAGTAAAGCATTCGGAAGATACCAGCAGGAGATTTGGAAGACTTCTGCTGAAGGCAGGATTATAGTATTACCATCGCTATTCTGATGCTGATGAGAAGGTGAACCTGTAATGGGTTCTCTGGCAACGTATGTGGATTCTATTGCATCTGACATAAAAAAAACTAACGCAATTATTTGAGACATCGAAAAAGGGTAGTTGTGGAGCGTAAGATTAGTCGCCATGGTCGTCAGGTATTCACGTGAGGTACGCTGTTCACACCACATTGTATGCATTCTTGACAACTGCAGATATATCTACATTCAGTCTAGGCCTCTTACATAATTATGAATAATAAGTTTAGTTCTTTAGGGATCATGGCTGTAGTCTAAATGACCTGAGCTTCTAATGTGTGAGTAAGATTTAATCAAAATGAAGAAACACAGACCAAACTACATTATTTCACAGTGGCTGAGCTACAAATGACTGTCGTTATCTTTTTAAGGCTGTCGCATAGCGCGCAGCCTTATTGCATCAGCTTGGTCTCATGGGGGCAAAAATCGCCTTGTCCGCAAGATTGCGAAAAAACAAAACAGAGTTGAGACTTCGTCACAGGGCCAAATGTGGAGAAGATATTGAACTAGAAATTCGTAACAATATTTATAAATGAATTCTACAAGAATAAATTTGCCCCACTTATTCATACAGCACAACGGTGTGGATATCATAAAATGAAGTTTTTAGCCCACCATCACCAGATGGTGGGCTGTTCAAATCACTTTTTGTCCGTCGTCCGTCGTCCGTCCGTCAGTCCAGGCGTCCGTCGGGGCGTCAGTCAGTCCGTCGTCCGTCCGTCCGTAAACAATTCTTGTTATCGCGATTTCTCAGGAAGTACTGCATGGATCTTTCTCAAATTTGGTACACAGGTTCCCCTTGGGGTCTAGTTGTGCAAGATACCTTTTCTGGCCCGATTCGAAAATCCAATATGGCCACCAGGCAGCCATCTTGGATTTCCCCATGAAACTTTGTTATCGTGAATTCTCAGGAAGTACTGCATGGATCTTTCTCCAATTTGGTACATAGGTTCTCCTTGGGGTCTAGTTGTGCAACATACCTTTTTTGGTCCGATTCGAAAATCCAATATGGCCACCAGGCAGCCATCTTGGATTTCCCCATGAAATCTTGTTATCGCGATTTCTCAGGAACTACTGCATGGATCTTTCTCGAATTTGGTGCACAGGTTCCCCTTGGGGTCTAATTGTGCAAGATACCTTTTCTGGTCCGATTCGAAAATCCAATATGGCCACCAGGCAGCCATCTTGGATTTCCCCATGAAACTTTGTTATTGTGAATCCTCAGGAAGTACTGCATGGATCTTTCTCAAATTTGGTACACAGGTTCCCCTTGGGGTCTAGTTGTGCAAGATACCTTTTCTGGTCCGATTCGAAAATCCAATATGGCCACCAGGCAGCCATCTTGGATTTCTCCATGAGACTTTGTTATCGTGAATTCTCAGGAAGTACTGCATGGATCTTTCTCAAATTTGGTACACAGATTCCCCTTGGGGTCTAGTTGTGCAAGATAACTTTTTGGGCCCGATTCGAAGATCCAATATGGCCACCAGGCCACCATCTTGGATTTCCCCACGAAACTTTGTGATCATGAATTCTCAGGCCATCCTGAATTTTCGTATGAATCTTTACTTGGCACAGGTCCCCCTTGTAGTATAGTTGTGCAACATACCTTTTTTTGGTCAGATTTGAAAATTCAACATGCCCTCCAGGCGGCCATCTTCATGGCTCTCTGACGATCCATTGTGGTCAGTGTCTGTAGAGCCTAATTTTCAAAATCCGAAATTCAAAATGCTTTGTAGTTTTGGTTAGGTTTTTGTTGGGTTTAGGGTTTTGCTATGGTATGTTTGTTTGGGTCATCGTCGCTGTGTGTCCAATAAGGTTAGGTGCGACGTTAAACTTCAAAACAACCAACCAATCAATTTCCTGATAAAAATTTCCTCTTGAACCCTTGTTACCGGGTATCTTTATATCTCCATAACTACGGAATGGGTCTTCCTCACATTCTGTACATATGTTATAACCCCTCGCATCTAGTTGTGCATTCATCATTGTTTAGGTCCCATTCGAAACTTCAATAGCCAACAGGTTGCCATGTTAAGATAAATTTTTTCTATGATTGAACAAAAATATAATACACTAGTTTCAGCTATTGACGGCCGACGAGCTATACTTCCGATGACTGCCGAAGATTTTCCAGAGGTAAAATAATCTCGTTTTCCGTCGAAATAACAGCAGTCGCTGTTCGGTTTTTCATTGTGAACAGGTCAGATTGATAAATTGTTCAATTAGTGTATATTATTCCTTCTAAAACTACTTAAATCATTTTTTAAATGCATGAACGGTCATATTTACAACAATTCAGCATAAAATTGCGACTTTCATCTGCTGTACGAGAATTTCTCTCTCTCGTGGATTAGAGGTACCTACCTGAAAACTCAAGTTAATAACTGCTCCCGCACATGCAGGGAAACGTCATGTAACCCGCGAAACTCGTCCGAGAGAAGGGTCTTTAGCCATGTCAGTTTTTGTGTCTCTCAAGAAATTACTTTTATATGAAATTAAAATAAACCGTGAAAAGCGTACGAGCCCGTACTGAAGCTCTCCCCTACAGATTGGTAGAGACTGTCACTGGTTTAGGAATATTAATATGTTATTTCTTATTTTTCTGGTCGTCGCCAATTTGTTTAAAATTGGACATGAGGTCGAAAATATATCGTTAGCAATATAAACTCAGCAAGAGTTACCAAAGTGAACACAATGCGATTGTCACAGATTGTAAACTAACGATCTTTTTACTGAGCAAACAGCCGTGCCCATCTTAATATTGGCAGGATTTCAACTTGGGGCGTGGGGGATTTCCAACAGTTCATCCAACGACAGTTTGATTGGCTGACTTAAGAGTATTATTCTTGGATGGACGTTTCGTTTCAAATTGGCAGCCATTTTGAGGAGAGTAAGTTTGCTTTCTTTTCTCCCGTATTGTTTACTCATAATTGACATAAAATAAATAGTTCCAAGCGTTTTAGCGGACAACACTGAATTACATAACGGATAATTTAAATGTTACCACTGAGGAAACACGGAAGTACGGTACCGTAGTTTAGAATACTGATTTCTTTTGAAGGGAAGGCGCTTGTGATCATCGCAATGTTAAACTGTTCATGCGTTGATGCCGAACCCCCACACGCGGTGTTTTGCGACCTGTGCTTTTTAGGCCGCCTCACAGAAATGAAACTTGCAACGTGATTAAAACTTATCAGGGCAAGCAGAATGTAAATTTTTATGGAAATTCGTACTAATATTTACAAAAAATACTCTGTACCGAACGTTATTTATGGCGATGTCACGGTTTGCTGTGATGTCCGTATCTTGTGTGACGGTACAACAACTAACTACTGTCCGTCACAGATAATATATTCTAAATGACGATATTTCGGAGACAATTTATCGTACAACATTGAAACTTCACACAGTATATCAACTAAAAAATACTAATTTTTCCCCCATATTTCATTAAAATCTTTTGGGAGTTGACGACAATTACCAATACCTACCACGTTATTTTGGGGATACGATGATGTTGATCTGCCGATGTTAAAACCACAGGCATTTGATAAGGGTCAGTAATGGATGGGTTGTCATCAGTCACCAATTTGTCTTTGTAATGATTAAAATGATATGTATGTGTAGTGTACTCGCCCTTCTCATGCTGTTATATACCCCACTATGGAGTCCGTATGGATGGATGATCTCTGGCCCACAGTTAGTTATTCATTGATAAATGAATCAAAATTGACCTTAGTTGGTGGGGTCCATATATGTAGATACATGTACTACCACTGATAATTAGGATATTACTGAGATACCCATCTTATACATGACCTTTATCAAATGCCTGTGGTTAAAACTTGCAGACTTGACGTCATGACGTAAAAAAATAACCTACAAATCTCCCATCTAATCCTTGTTTTCGAGATTTGTTGAAAACTACTGAAATGATTTTCTTGATACTTTGGAATAAAATTGACACTTTTTATATGCCCGTCATATTATGGTATGGCGTCGTCCGACGGAGTCCGTCAGTCCGTAAACTTTTTCTCGTCAACGCAACTCGTCCTAGAGTTTTCAATGGATTCTTTTTATATTTGGTGCACGTGATGTGCACAAACTTTTTTCGGCCCGATTCAATGTTTTCTTGAGTTACTCCCCTTGATTTTGGTCTGAAATCCTTGTATTTGGCACCTACTGTCTTCGTCAACGCAACTCCTCCCAGAGTTTTCAATGGATTCTTCTGCATTTTGGTACACATGTTCGGTACCATTTGTAGATGTGCACGAACTTTTTTCGGCCCGATGCGACGTTTTCTTGAGTTACTACCCTTGATTTTGGTCTGAAATCCTTGTATTTGGCACCTAATGTCTTCGCCAACGCAACTCCTCCCAGAGTTTTCAATGGATTCTTCTGCATTTTGGTACACATGATCGGTATCATGTGTAGATGCGCATGGACTTTTTTCGAACCAATTCTACGTTTTCTTGAGTTATCCCCCCTTGATTTTAGTCTGGAATCCTTTTGTTTGGCACCTGTACAGTCCTCATGAACGAAACTCGTCCTTGGGGTTTCATTGCATTCTTTTGAAATGATTGGTGCCAAGTGCACATGTGCACGAACTTTTCTCGAGTTGATTAGACAGTTTTTTTTAGTTACTCCCTTGATTTTCGTCTGAAATCTTTTATTTGCCAGCTACTGTCCTCGTGAACGCAACTCGTCTCAGACTTTTCGATGGATTCTTTTGAAATTTGGTACATAGGATTGGTACGATGTGTAGATGTCCACAAACTGTTTTTGAGCTGATTCGATGTTTTCTTCAGTTACTCCCTTGATTTTAGTCTGAAATCCTTGTATTTGGCACCTACTGTTATTTCGACCCCATTCATCAGGCTGATGAGCTTAATTTTGCAGCTTATACTAACACAAATTTTGTTTTAAAGTTACTGATGCAGACATTAAGCGCATAACCTTAGGTGGAGGAATATGCACTCCGGCAGAGTAAGATTAACTGGTGTTTTACCTGCTCCTACAAATACCGCTCCAGGCCCTTATGTACCCCTCCCACCCGGACCTGCCTACAACACTTTATACAACAATGATGGCTTATACATGTACAGTATTATGACTATTGCAACAATACATACAACAACATACATTCCAGGTAGGTTCATTTGCATTGTGTTAACCTTTATCTATAACAACATTCAGGAAATAAAAATGTTGTTTATCGACTGTATTTTTTTACGGGCATACTTTGGGTTCAATTAGTTAGTTTATCTTCTGTGTGAAGTTTCAATATCATCCAATCAATTGTCTCCGAAATATTGCCGAAAACGTCTCCGATATATTATCTGGGACAGACAGTAAATTTGTCAAATTGTCACCATCATACGTTGACATTAGCAAAAATTACATGTTTTTATGGATGTATATATTTCACAGCATGGGAGGAAAGCGCAAATCCTCACGTCGGCAGGCTGAGCAGCAGAGGTCGGGGATGAGACAGAGGAGGGTGGAGAGTTCTCATTCGTCATTCCGTGGTCTGGAAGAACCATCCCTCTTGGAGGGAAAATCTTCAAATGCCCCGAGATTGACAACTCCTCAGGGAAGTCTGTCCATCCCACACGGGGATGTCCCACCGAGGTCTGATTCGCATCCGTGCGTCTGTACACCATCGAGTGTGCCACCATCAGCTACACAGGATAGTAGAATTGATGGTGCAGGGCAGACGACCGCCACTGACTCGGAACCTTCCGTTTGTACCTCACCGAGGGTGCCATTGCCACCGTGCAATGCAATGGTGTTAAAATTATGTACAAAAGTTGCAAGAACTAAGAACAAACGAACAAATCAAACCACTTCAAGAACTATGAACAAGCTATTGAATAAATCTATTACAAACACTGAACAAACAAAACTGTGCAAACCTTACATACCTGAACTTCCTGTTGATAAACAAACGGACAAAATAATTGTTTCAACACATGACACTCCAGTTTGAAAGAATGCATTTCGATTTCTCTCTTCAAATCTAAGATTAAAAATCAAATTTATACTTAGTCACTCTACCTCATACCTACTATTCTGGCTGCTAACCCGAAACGCCCGTGAATGAAAATGAAATAGAGTAATATTTTCTTTTGTATTCACCCACTTTATTAAATCAATATAATTTCGACACCAGGGATAAAACAAGCCCCAT
This sequence comes from Hanleya hanleyi, assembly GCA_036873755.1. Classification (NCBI taxonomy): domain Eukaryota; kingdom Metazoa; phylum Mollusca; class Polyplacophora; order Lepidopleurida; family Hanleyidae; genus Hanleya; species Hanleya hanleyi. The sequence goes on along the minus strand of JAVTVY010001715.1, from coordinate 26,552 downwards.
GGGGTTTTAATCCCGCCAATATATATATGATAAATTATTCAGAATGTTATGTTTGTTATTGGTGAAATAAACTTCAATTCAATTCAATTCAATGATGATGTTGTAGATACTGAAGGAGAAAATGAATCAGCAGAAATGTGTCCGGGTATAATTTCACAACATAAATTCGAAGGAAACACAGATATTTCGAGTTTGCCAGTACCAATACAGGGTCATTTCGACCAAAGCCATCCAAGATTTCAGGACAATGCTGGTAAACAGTGTGTAATGAATAGCCTATCAGCTCTCATATACAGTCGAGAGAAACCAACAACAATTTGGACATCAAATGACGTAGACCAGATACTTGTAAATGGAAACGAAATGTATGAATTTTGCAGCGAAGTAGCACAATCCATCATGAGCTCCTAGCCATTAATGACATTCGTGGGTCAGTGGAATATACAAATGGTAATCTGTACAATTTTGCATTTCAAGAATCACTGATGGGAACACTGGGCAATACGAGAGAAAACCTAGATGAACTGCAGTTTGTAACACTGGCTGAAGCATTACATGCTGCTTTACTTCAAAACAGTAGTGATGCTGCTATTGTAACATTCAAAGGAAGTACATTCATTGTAATTAAGCAGAATAACATTTACTGTGTTAGCGACTCTCACTCCAGAAACTTGACTGGTTCTGTTGATCCAAATGGATCAAGTATTGTGCTGCATTATAGTGACATACACGATGTATTTGAACATTGTCTTCGTCTAGCACAATCAATGGCTTATCGGGCAGATGATATTTTCGAAGTAACAGCTGTCAAGATATTGAGGATAAGTTCAGACAATTGTACTGATCAGACACCAAGAGTTCTGAGAAGACAACAGGATTGACTAAAGAAACGGCAAATGATAGTCTTCTGTTATATTTTGAAGATCAGAAAAAAAGACAAATACTAAAAAAGAAAAGATCTTCAACTGACCATAAAAGTGACAAAACAATAAATTCTTGTACACGGCGAGAGTATATGTGTACGTATATGAAGAAAATGAGACAAAGAAGTTCAAAGAAAAGAATATTGAAAGAATCTGACAAAAGACGCAAATCAAGTGCTAGAGAAAAATTTCCAGAAAAGCACAGATTAATAGATGTCCAAAGTAAACAGAAATCTAGAAAAAAAGATCCGGAAAAGCACAGAGTAAAAGATGTCCAAAGTAAACGGAAAGCAAGGAATGATCCAAGCTTCTTAATGATTGAAAAACAAATTAAGAGGAGTGCCAGGGAAAAAGAACCGGAAAAGCACAGAGTAATAGATGTCCAAAGTAAACGGAAATCTAGGGAAAAAGAACCGGAAAAGCACAGAGTAATAAATGTCCAAAGCCAACGGAAATCTACGGAAAAAGAACCGGAAAAGCACAGAGTAATAGATGTCCAAAGTAAACGGAAATCTAGGGAAAAAGAACCGAAAAAGCACAGAGTAATAGATGTCCAAAGTAAACGGAAATCTAGGGAAAAAGAACCGGAAAAGCACAGAGTAATAGATGTCCAAAGTAAACGGAAATCTATGGAAAAAGAACCGGAAAAGCACAGAGTAATAGATGTCCAAAGTAAACGGAAATCTAGGGAAAAAGAACCGGAAAAGCACAGAGTAATAGATGTCCAAAGCCAACGGAAATCTAGGGAAAAGGAACGGGAAAAGCACAGAGTAATAGATGTCCAAAGTAAACGGAAATCTAGGGAAAAAGATCCGGAAAAGCACAGGGTGATAGATCTGAAATGTAGAGAAGATTCACAGTTTTTAGAACAAGAAAGATTATTGAAGAAAAAAGCTAGACTTGATCCAGCGTTTTCTCAAGCAGAGTCAAAATCAGATTTGACCAGAAAGAGACAACTTCGACAGGATAGAACTTTCCTCGCGATTGAAAGAATGAAAAAATCTGAACGAAGAAGGCATATTACACAAGAAGAAAAAGCCTCGGACAGAAAACGAAAATCAGAATATCGAAAGAGCCAAGAGTATTTTCAGCATGAAAAAGAACAATGTAAAAAAAAGACGTTTCGGACATGATATAGACGGATGTATCAATGTTTTCTATAAAAAAAACCCAGAAAAAGGACCAGAATATGTATGTACCTGTTGTCATCAAACATGGTTTAGAGAAAGCGTAACTGAGAGTTGTCCTGTTCCTATATTTCCAACATATAAAGATTTCTATACAGGATACAAATCTGTAGATGGAAAGGAATGGATTTGTCACACATGCTTATCCACATTAAAGAAATGTAAAGTTCCAAAACTCTCTGTTGCCAATGGGATGACCTGGCCTGATAAACCCCACGAGTTGAACTTGCACCCTCTCGAAGAACGGCTTGTAGCGCTTAGAATACCATTTATGCAGATAAGAGAATTACCACGAGGTGGACAGTATTCAAGAAAAGGCAATGTAGTCAACGTCCCGATTGACATTCAGCCGTCACTGAATGCATTACCAAGACAAATGGATGAACATTTCACAGTTTCTGTAAAACTGAAGAAAAGACTTTCGTACAAATCGTGTGTGTTTTCTGAAAATTTGCGACCAACTGTTGTACTTTACACTGGCTTATGAACAATAGTCAGCTGTATAAGAATTCTGGTCTGCCAATTGATGAGAATTGGGTTAACGAGACTACTAATAGTGCTGAAGAAATTGTTCAAGAATTTACAAGATCACAAAACCTAAACTGCGGACTTGGACATAGTTGTTCGGACACTGCAGATGGCAGACAATCTGAAATTGTTTATTCAGAAGCATTTACTGATCCTGAAAACGAGTTAGAAAACCAAGATATATTTATCGAAATCCATGAAAATGATCGCTTTCAAGGCAATTCTGACACACTCATCGAGCAAACAAATCTTGATACCAACAATGGCCTAGTTTTAGCACCTGGCGAAGGACAACAACCACTTAGCATTTATCATGATGAAGATGCCGAAATACTCTCTTTTCCAACAATATATTGTGGACAGAAAAGATTAGAAAACAATGACCGGCAGGTACCTGTATCTTACAGTGATATTTCAAAATGGGAACTGCGAAGTGTTGATCGAAGAGCTGCAACATGTGTTCCAAATCTCTTTTTCAAACTGAACAAAATCCAAAGAAAACAAGTGGTTGATAAAGTCAACTTGGCTGTTCGAAGGAAGAAAAGTGAAGGAAAGAAAATTACAGCAAAAGAAGCGCGAAACCCTGAAATTGTTGACAAGATAGTTAACTTGAATGAAGGTTACTACATTTTTAGAACACTTCGTAATTCTCCAGCATACCTTTCTTCAAGAAAAAAGGATGAAAAAAAGGACTCACATGATAGTATGGACAGAGAATGCACCAAAATATAATGTGGATTCTGAACACGACATTGTTCAGTATGTTGACAAATATGTGACTTGTTCTCTAGATGTCGAGGAAGACCTACGAGACTTGGTTCAACTGCAAATTCATAAACATTCGAAAACATGCAAGAAAGGTGGTAGATCTGTCTGTAGATTTGGCTTTCCCCTTCCACCACTTCAAAAGACAATGATCCTAGAACCACTAGAAAATGACGTTGAGGAATACAGGGAAAAATACTCAGAAATACATGCTAGAATGAACGAGTTCAAGGACGGATGTGATATGTCATACGAACAATTTCTAAAAGATGTTGTGCAAATGGAAGAATCAGAATATATTAAATGCATACGAAGCTCCCTCAAAGGGCCCAAGGTGTTTTTGAAAAGAAAACCATCAAAGATGCGTGTGAATTATTACAATAAAGTTGTGCTTAGTGCATGGAGAGCAAACCTGGACATACAATTTGTACTTGACCCCTATGCCTGTGCAATGTACATTGTTTCCTATATCAGCAAATCACAGAGAGGTATGAGTACTATGCTAGAACAGGCATCTAAAGAAGCAACAGAAGGAAACATGGATCTCAAAAGGCAGGTTCGACATATTGGAAACCAGTTCCTTAATTTTGTTGAAATAAGTGCCCAGGAAGCATCATATCTCGTGTTACAGATGCCACTGACACGAGCATCTCGTGAAGTAGTATTCATCAATACATCTCCTGCAGACCAGCGGGTTTTTCTCTTGAAAAATGAAGAACAGCTGGAACAGCTACCAGATGACTCGACAGACATTGCATCTGACAACATCATCAAGAGGTATGCAAAACGACAAAAAAAAATCGAAAAATACTGTCTTGCTGATTATGTTTCCGAGTTAGAAGTTAAATATAGACAAAAGGAACCCACTTTTGAACTTGAATGCAATGATGATGATAAAAGTTATTTACCGGCATCTGACAGTAACGTAGAGACGGACAGTGATACAGAGTTCGGTGATACAAATATTGTAATGAAATTACGAGGTGGCATAACAATCAGAAAAAGGAGGAACCCAAAGGTAATACGATATGTAAGATACAGCAAGAGCACAAATTCTGAGAACTTCTACAGAGAAAAACTTCTTCTATTTATGCCATGGAGAGACGAAAACAAAGATCTTAAGGGTGGATACGACACATATGAAGGTCATTACCAAAATAAAGGTGCAGAGATTTTACCATTGCTGCAAAAATACGAACACCATGTCGAAGAATTAGATCTAGCGAGGCAACAAGCTGAACAAGACCTTTCCACAGAGTTTGACATTTTAGCACCCAACACTGAACAAGTGCAAGCAGAAGATGCTGAGCAATCTACCAGTCAGTCAGAGGACTTTATTCCCCCTACACAATCCCAGAGCACAACAGATATTGGCCAAGATCTTGATTTACCTGGTACCTCTGTATCCGTTGAAACAAATTCAGTACTGCTTCCAGATGATGAATACCGGGCTTTCCTCCGATCTCTTAACATTAAACAACGAGAATTTTTCAATCACGTTATACAATGGATTTCTACAAAGACTGACCCTCTGTACGCATTCCTCTCGGGAGGAGCGGGTGTTGGAAAATCTGTAGTAGTACAAGCTCTCTATCAAACACTACATAGACTTCTAAATTCCAAAGATAAAGATCTTACGAACAGCATTCACAGGAAAGGCAGCTTACAACATAAATGGGGTAACAATAGCCTCTGCTTTCCACAAGAAAATGTTCCAAACACAACAGCATATGTACAGTGATGAGCTAAATACATTTCGAACAACTTACAAAGACCTTGCTGTTATCATTATCGATGAAATCTCCATGGTTGGTAACAAGCTCTTCGCTTTCATGCATGACCGACTACAAGAACTAACAGGTACAAAACGAGATTTCGGAGGGATAAGTATAATAGCTGTCGGAGACTTTTATCAGTTATGTCCTGTAGCAGATTCATGGATATTCTCTGATTTGCCTGTCGGTCTAGCAAGCAATTTATGGAAAAAACATTTCCAAACGTTTGAACTCGCCGAAATTATGAGACAAAAAGATGACTTGCCATTTGCTGAGATGTTAAACAGGTTAAGGTTCAATCAACTCCTACCAACAGATAAAGAAATTATCACATCTCACACGATTTCTACAACGTCTGTAGAATATCCAAGGAAAGCTCTGCATTTATTTACAGAGAACAAGAAAGTTGATAACTTCAACAGCACATTGATTCAAGATCTGAAAACTATAAAAGTAGACGTCTTCGCCGATACGGATATTATTTCCCCCGTGAACATGAACAAAGAGACTAAGATTCACTTGGTAGAAGAAATTAATAAGAAAGACAAACTCAGCCAAACTGGAAACCTGCCTAGTGTGCTGAAACTTGCGGTTGACATGACATATGATGTAACAGTCAATGTTGACGTCGATGATGGGTTGACAAATGGTGCATCAGCAATTCTGAAACACATCGAGTACAAAGGAACATCTAAGAGACCAGCCATTGTATGGGTTCTTTTTACCGATACAAACATTGGTAGCAAAAGAAGAAAACAATACAAACATCTCTATCATACAGATATTGATCAGCAATGGACACCAGTATTTGAAACAAAACGGACATTTCTTCATAACAAAAAAACTTATCAAAGAATCCAATTTCCACTTGTCCCAGCTGCAGCTAAGACTGTTCACAAAGCACAAGGCGCCACAGTTGATGAAGTTGTTGTAGATCTAAGCTCCAGTTATAAACCACCACATGTTCATTATGTTGCACTGTCTCGAGTTCGCAAATTAGCAAACTTGCACATTCTTGACTTCAATGAGAAAGCATTGAAAGTGGATGAAAAGGCACATCAAGAAATGGAAAGGCTTTACAAGAATCCACTTCAGTTATGTTATACACCTCTGTACAGTATTGACAACTCCCAGGTAAAACTACTGTTTAACAATGCTAGATCCCTGCATTTACATATAGACGATATCAAGAGTGATCCAAATGTACACAATGCAGACTTAATTGGAATTTGTGAGACACGTCTTGTAAATACAGACCGAGCTGATCAGTATGAACTGCCAGGGTTTCAAATGTATAGATTAGATGAAGCTCGGCCATCCAACACGACCAGACCATTTCATGGACTTGTCGCATACATAAAACATGATATAACTGTGAACAAAATAAACTCTCACATCTATGATAACGTTGAATTTATCTTCATAGATGCAGAAATCAAAAGAAATGATGTTCAAGTTATATTCATCTACAAAACACCAAAACTGTCAGATATACAATTACAACATGTTGTACGCAACAATATCCAGCCATTCATAAATACACCGAAACCGACTTTCTTTCTTGGAGATTTTAATATGAACTTGCTGGAGAAAGATAATACATTTGTACAATTCATGGAACCTACAACTGTAAATGGGACATTACTCGACCACGTCTACACCAATGAAAAGAGTGTGCAGGCTGGCGTAATACCAAGTTATTGGTCTAACCATCGACTTGTATTATGTGCATTTACATCCGTTCATTGAAAGTCATCTCTTTATCAGCCAACATATTTCTCAGCAAATCAGACAACAATCACAAATGAAAAAACAACGAATTTCTACACGAAAACAAGAACGAATTAGAGCATATTACAAATTTACTATATGAATTCTAATACATCGATAATTCTAAGCATCTACTCCCTTAATCCATCATCAGACGTCCAATAAAGGAGGGTCCCAGTTCTTAGCCAATGACCAAATTAGTGTGATTTGTCACTTTTGAGCATCCTATTACAAATATGTAAAATGCGGACAATTTACACCGACTCGAGGCTCCTGGCACATAATTCAAGCCAGTCCTCGAGTTACGCTCTACCAATGTCCATGGGTGACCTGCATGGGCATCTCCAAGATGCCTTGACTTTGGCATCACCAAGATGCCTTGAAATGGGAAACGTGAAGAAGAGATAGAGATCACCAGGATGCTCTGACGAGGTGTCGATTCCTGTACTTAATCGTTGGTGTGTCTTCTGACAAGTGAGTACAACCCTTCCTTTTATTCTATTACGTCACCAACATCAGGTAGTTCGCATACATTTCATTGCAATTTTTTTTTTCGTCTTCAGTAATGGTAAGTTATAGCCAGAAAAATAAATAAAATATAATTATTCCCTTCTCAATCTGTGACGAAAAGTGCGACAAGTGCGACAAGTTCCATAGTCTAAATCAATACATAACAGCATCTATTCCTTGAGAAGAGTTTTCACAAATTCCTGGGAACTAACAGATTTTTTTTCTTCAAATTTGGTACACCGGTCGCTATTGCTATCTGTTTATGCAACATGTGTTTTTAGTCCCATTCAAAAATTTAATATGTATCCTTCTCTCAGATATATGACCCTCGGCTGCTTTCCAACCGGAAAACCTCAACCTGCGATATCCTCTGTCTGTATGGGTGTAACAGATGTCCGAGCCCTCCCCATTCACCTGACGCTCCTGACAGGAACCTATGTACTCCAGTCAAACAAAGCTATGTTCAACCAGTTTGCTGTGGATCCAACCTGCCAGTTGTGCTCTGAATATCCAGAGTCTCATATACATATTCTTGTCACGTGCAACATCCTTCAGGACACCAGAGACAAATTTCTTGCCCTGATTTACAAAACTGTGTGGACCAAGTGGCGAGTGCCTCGAAGACCTTAGAGACATTGCAACGGCTCCAGAGGATATATCTGCCTTTATCATAGACCCTTCATCTCGTCTGAGCGACCCTGGGTGTGTCGCAAATGTGATGGGTGTTCTCAGGTGATACCTGTACACTCTTCATTATCAGAGAACTGAACTCTTGAACGCTTTGTGATGTCATCTGTAACATTTCACTCCAAATGACATTCAACACCTTCCCGCATATTCTACTTTATTTTTTATATGCCTTAATTGACTTTCACTTATAACACTCCCAGCATTGGAGGTCCTCCTAAACACAGAAGGAATCTATGAACTATGGCCACCTATCTCCCATCTTTAAAAACAGTTCTTTCGAAGACATTCGTCCATGAACTTTCATTAACATGAAACGTTTCATTCTCAAAGAACATTGTTTCACAAAACATTCACATCGCAATGTTAAGGACGTAGGCCCTACGGATTGGTTTAAATTTTAACTGACATAACATATAAACAGCATAACTGTTTGCGCATATTACTTTCCTCTCCTATTTAAAGACAATACCATTTCTTCCCGCCCTTCCCAAAATAATCCCCTGTTTATCAAGTCATTTCCTTGAAAAATAAAGACTAAAGCCATTGTTTAATATACTATCCCCTTTTCGATCTTTTTCACTCAAATTCGAAATTCTGCAAACAAAATTACAAATCAATGGTTTGTTCTTGGTAACAATGGACAAAAAGATCCTCTTGTTATTAGCTTACAATTATCGGACAATGGTGGGCGCCAAGATCCTTCAGGATCTCTCGTTTATATGAATTAGCGATTGATACAAATTTATGTACCCCTTCCGTCCTACGTCTACTATTCTAGGGTCAAGCGATGCAGATCTAATGATGTATTAATATAGCAGGTTTCGACACAAATTCCGGTGCACGGTACATTGGACTGGCTCCGGACAAATATCCTACATTCGAAGTTTGTTGGAGAAGTCTCCACATATGTGGGATGCTTTCTTGTTTGCTTGAAACCACGCCATGGAGAATGTATTACCGGGAGTGTTTGTACCGGAATCATGGAGTATAAAACAACAAAGACTTCCATCCATTAACCATAGAATAGTAGATATATGAGGGAAGGGTAAGGTCGCTAAATCATACAATGAAAGCATTTTATTATATCCACTTGTGTGAAAACGTCGAATATAATTATGTTCTACAGTTTTTTTTATTGAAAACAGCAACAACGGCAATCTGTACGTTATGTGGTATTTCTGACATTGCTTGAAATTGCCGACTACTTATTTTTTGTGTTAAATTAAGTGACCACTTAAGTGAAACCAAAGTAATTAGATAATCAAGTTGGGTAGTTAAGGGCGGTAAGAAAAACATTACCTATGGTTCCAGTTATTATGGTTGTTATTTTATGGATGATATTACTCTGTCTCAGTGAGAAAGATCCCACGTGTACTAACTCCAAATTTCTGCTGGTAACAACGCTGGTATTTTCAGTCAATCTTGAGGAGAAATAATAGCAAAGTTGCACAAATCGTCCATCTTAAATACGTGTTCTTGACACGAAACTTCAGTTCCATGCTCCTAGGCCAAGTATATCGAAATCGCTGTATTATCGGTCAAGTAAGCTTTAATGAAGATGGAGATTTCCGCGAGATACCCTGGCTGAAAGCTATCAAACGCCAGAAATTAACCGTAGAATGTCACACGTAAACATATTACCAAATAATTGGTATGGAGCCACAGATTTATATACACCAGTCCCAGATGGAACCGATTCTCCGAAACTAACAAAACTTCAAACATCTCTTACCCATGCTCGATTTACTCGGGGTGCACAGCCAATACAGGTTTTCGTTGAACGGTCTTGCGACTGTAACCTGAAGAGGAACCAAATAGGTCCCCCGCTTCTTGGTAAAGGAAGACTTTATTAGTTAAAAAAGAACATCGGTGGATTGAGATGAACCAGTAATGCAAACAAGCCACAGACGAAATTCGTATCGCAAAAAACTATTCTCACATATACAGGTGCCCCAAACACCACTACACCTAGAAAATTACCGTTTAGGCGCAACTGGTCCTCAGGTGTACCAATAATGTGTTCTTGACCAAGTTTAGAATGAAATGGCGTTGGTGAGCTTTCAAATGGATACTATTGGGCTTTCCTTTTGTGTCTAGAGTACCGTGTGTCTTTGGATCAGCATGTCGAGAACCATAGCTATATAGTCTAATACATTGTCTTCAACACATGCACTGTTCTAATTGCACGAAACCAACAGAACTAACATTATCTAACACGAACAGGAAGTATGTACTATAGCAAGGAAAACTTTCTCACAAGAAATATACGAACTGATGGATTCTGAGGCTGTTTAAAATTTTCATAAGTGGAATTAATGTGAGATTCCACAGCTCTGTAACCCAAAGTATTTCAGTGAATGCAAAGTATCCAGTATTAGTGACAAACATGTAACAAAGGCTGTTCACAAGTTCAGTTCATCCTCATGCAGCAAACGTCCCTAGACGACATCCTTGTACTAGATGATTTCTCTAAGTGATGAGAAGTGAAGGGTATATATCAGGCATCTCTGAACTTGATTGAATCCATGGAACTAGAGAGAATATTATGGGGTTGTTAAATGAATTATCATAGATGGTCTCAGAAACAAGCCCCCTAATGTGTTCCGTGTTAAGAGCCTATATTTCTGGGTGAATCTCTACTTTACTGTAGTTGACCGAGTGTTCCCGCGTGGTATAATGTTGAGGGCATTATTTTCAATCTCTCCTAACCAACTAAATTTTGTAGAAACAGGGGGCAGCCTTCTTGTGTAGTGCCTGGCAAATTCTTTACACTGATTTACCATGGAGTAAATTTTTTCGCATTTTTTCGCATGGAGCACAGGCTATGAACGGTTACAATTCTCTGCATACTGAATCAGTAACGTCTTAGCTGTATGTACACATCGGCAGTCATTTTCAGTTGTATTTAGTCTTCGAGCTTCAGTCAGTTTTCCACTTTTTCTGGGCACGCAAACACAAGTGTGTAGTTTGCTATGACCTCAATCATTATGTATTGGATCTCTATAAACCAATAAACCTCTCCATCTAAAGTTCAGCCCTCCAGCTTAGGGCAGCATGGTCTGTACCATACCATGTTTGTCTGTACCATACCATGTTTGTCTGTACCATACCATGTTTGTCTGTACCATACCATGTTTGTCTGTACCATACCATGTTTGTCTAGCACAGGAGGTAAATTAAAGTGCCAAACAAATTAGGCTCTCTGACGATCCATTGTGATCACCAGTGTCTGTAGAGCCTATTTTTCAAAATTCAATTTTTTTGTGGTTTTGGTTAGGTTTTTGTTAGGGTTAGGGTTTTGCTAGGGTATGTTTGTTTGGGTCATCGTCGCCGTGTGACCGATAAGGATAGGTGCGAAGTTAAACTCCAACCAACCAATCTAAAGTTCAATGAATGACTAGATCCTGAATAGTTGTAGGCAAGTCGCTCTGGTTGTATTGCTCTGGATGTGAAAAGCTCAATTGACCCCAACCATCGTAACTTCCGTCGTGTCGTTTTCTTTACTGAAGAATGGAGATGGTTTACAGTAAAGGTGCCCCTGCCCAGGGTTGAAGCATAAGGGGACAATTCGTCCAGGGGGCATCTGGGCCTATTACTTCAGGATCGGTTCCAAATGTGATGTTCTCCCTGAACCATCGGTAATTACATTCGAATTCAGAGAAGGAAAGTGGAATATCCGAAAAACTCCTGTAGTATATTAAAAAATCATTTACTATAACTTAAAACAACTTCCTACAATTTTCGTAAGTACGTTTACTTAAGGGAGATATTGTCTAGAAAAAGGAGGTCGTCGATATAACATGCATACACATGAATATTCGAAATACCTTATTACATGACTCACCAAATTCAGACAAGGCATAACATGAAATTATAAATAAACACAAGCTAGTGCATTGCAAGAGAGAAACAGTCAACAGTTGTCGATGCTGCCGGCAAGAGATGACCTCGTCCTCCCAAGAAGTAGTATTTGAAGCTGGTTGACGTTAACAGGATTCTCTTCTTATAGTGGCTCTCAATTAGTGGAGGCCGGATATAATAGACCAAGATGATGGACCAAATTCTTTCGCGATCTCGCAATCATTATCTCACGTTTAATTACCATGTATGTTCGTTTGTGTCCACCGTACAGCCACAAGTTTCGTCCAAATACCATAAAACTTTGCTCTTGTCAGTACTGGGATGAATGAGAGTTGCCCAAAGGAAAAAAAATGTCTTTTGGGGCGGTGGGTCGAAGATAGCTATGATGCCTGGAAAAATGACATAAAGCTAGACTATAATCAAAAAGGGCAGTTAAGGCCTAATGGTGGCCGAGGACAGGAAACGTAGTCGTCAATGGCTACAATAGAAGGGTAGTCAACTACAATAACATTCACCTTAAATCTCAATTGATATTTAATGGTCTCAAGAAAGACAATTACTACTGCTGAGGTACACAATTCATATATGCGGAATATCTTAGGAATGATATCCTTAAATGCGGATTGCCTTGTACAGAAATATATCGGTGATGAAATAACTCATACAATTTGGTGCTGATGAGGTGTGGTATTCACGGTTATAGATATGGTGATTGCAGGAAAATCTTGTATAGTGTTATAATGGTGTCTCGTTGTATTTGCTTAGAAAGAGGTATTTCTGAAAATCCGGTGTCATCAATTGCTCTATTTTGCTACTGAAAGTATTCTGCGAGCTCAGTTGGTAAACTTTTTATAGACGTACACATCATCAGTGAAATGGAGCTTAATAAATGTGCGTGTATCTGCACGGAAATGTTGCTCCTCTGCAATAGAAATGTTGTTATCCATAAAATTAAGTATTGGTTCATTCAAAGTTCTTATTAGTAGCATGACCGGATGCCTTATATTTTTCCCGGATTCTGCTTCGCCTTGTGAGAACCCACTTTCAGAAGATATGGAGTCGATGTATTCGGCAATGGATTAAACAGATCGAATTAATTAATACCATCAGCAACGTCTCACAAACAGCATCATAGAGTATCGAACAGAGTATCGGGCAATAACTAATTATCCTGTTTTCTCATAGTTGGGTGAAGGTTAACACAGTAATAAGTCTCTACGTATCTTAACTGCTATATATAGCCCCGGCCTATCGATTGGGCTGGATAACAAAAGCTAGCGATGGTATAAATGGATATGAATTTACCGTATTTACTATTTGTGATCCTGCTGTTCTTGGCTCCCTGTGATTGATGGATATCAACTTTTTCTTGCGCCGCGTGATTCATACATTGATTGTTCTATTATACAGTGTATCTAAGTTATACGGTTCAGCTGTACTCCTGGGTAGGTGAGTTACCATGCTATCCTACACAACAAATCTCTATTTGTATTAGGCGAATCTTATATTGGTAAGATGTGTGTCGCTGCCAGCATATATGTTCAAATAATCATCAATCGGCCGAGATACGACCGCGACATACTTTATTAGGATATATTCTTTGTGAATAGAGATGTGGATATGGCCTGAAATTTAGGTTGGGGAATGTTTCGCAGGATTGTCAGATTTCGGGTATTAGATAACTCTACCTGCAGACTGGCAAATCACTCGTTGTACGACAACGGAAATATATTTATCACATAACTGTGTTGCTATTCAGTGACATAAAGCCATGACGTAAATATCTTATGTAACTAGTGACATACCACTTTCAAACACGCTGATTGGATAATACATGTAACGTGAGAAAATAAATTACTACGCTTGGTCGTGACGTCACTAAACTATTTTTCCCAATGATGAAGTTTTACTAAGAAATACTATGTTTACAAGTGCAACAACAACATGGATATCTGCAAGGCGACCATTTTATCCACACACATGCATCGGACTGCAAACTAGAATTGTCAATAGCCATACATGCAGCAGCAATGATCGACAATACATTATTTCGACAGCTTTGAGCTTCATATTTTGTATAGTAATATACTCACGTAGTCTCTCATTGTTGTTTGGCGAATCGAGTCAGCGCGCCATTTTGGATACCATTGTAGGATACTATCACATCATATCTCAGAATTACACGTTCGTTCATTCTCTCTGCAATATCTGCATGCAGTCTTCCCGAGGTTTGCTTATTTCTTGCAATTTTGATCTGGATCTTAGAGACTTCAAACGGATTACGTATTCAAAATGATCTTGTCGGCCTGGCATGTCGTCACCTCGCTGAGCGCTCGCCAACATGTTGCGCATGCATCGGACACGAGTGTAACTCGTGGCATGACCTGAACCAAAATAAATAATGTATGAGGAAAGGCCAATTAACAAGTTACACTTACTGCATTATGTAGTGAAAAGGTCTGCGATATTTTGAAATGCTGTGGAACTGAACAGCCTTAAAAGTGCGCAAACTCTGTTAAGTTTTGGAACTATATAGGCTTCGCGTATACAGCAACTTTTAAGGATGTGGTGCGCCTAAGCCAGGGCCGTTTTTTTCGCCGAGAAGGAAAGTAATTTTGAGAATTAGATTTGATGATAAAATCTTTCGAATTATTGCATTCATATTTGATTATTGATAGTTATGTGATAAACAGAATCTTACACTCGTGGCAATTTAATATGAAAGTTATGACGCTCGTTGAGTAAGTTTTATATGTTGCTCGCTAAAGCTCGCAACATATAAAACTTACTCAACTCGTGTCATAACTTCCATATTAAATAGCCACTCGTGTGAGATCCTCTATGTCATATCATCAAGGACAAACTATGTATCAGAGCACAAGAAAATGAGCTGTATAAATGTATGAATAGAAACAGACTCACACTAAGTGGTATGACTAACTGAAGGAATATCACCAAGTTAAAACACATCAATGTCAGTCAGGTTGTAACGGATATTAGTAGCATTAGCAAGCGGATCATAGGTGCACTACACTACAACATTCACCAAAAAGTAAAAAAAACAAATACAAATTTGATCGGACCAATCAAGTGTTACTGAACTTGAAGATATCCATCGATTCAGTAGATTTGATATCTAGTGAACACAGGGGTTGTGTAGCCACTAGTATATTTTACAGTTCACAAATAGCAAGAAAGCAATGGTGGGGGAAATATAGATCGGCATGATCTGAGAATAATGTGGAAAAAATGGAAATGTGATCGGAGTTCATGTGGAAACATTGGATCGTGTGATAATACGACTCGCACCGATTTGGACAAATGAATAGAAGAAAGAGCAGGGTACCACTGCTATACGAATCCACAGGGGCTCGTTACCGTTGTTACTTGGTTAATTAGGTTGATTATGGGGGGGGGTCGAGATAGAGAATCAATTTATTCCCTACCACGACCCCCCCATATAATCAACCTTATTAACCAATTAACAACGGTAACGAGACCGTGTACGAAGCTAACGGAAGGTTCTATGTGAGTTTTGTGGAGCGTTAGATGTAAGCGTCAACTGAAATGTAGAGAAAAGGAGCTGTGTGAAGTGGGTTTGATATTGGATATTGGATATTGGACATTCATATTTCACAGGTTCGGTTTACAAAGGTTAAATATTCAAAAATATTCAGTGGATATTCGTTGGATATTCATTTGATATTCATTTGATATTCATTTGATATTCATTTGATATTCGTTTGATATTGGATATTCATTGGATATTCGTTTGATATTGGATATTCAATGGATATTCGATATATGAAATGCCGATTCGTCTCATATCATGTAAAGGGGTATAATTAATGGACTTCTCGTCTAAACTAAGCCGCGCGCCGCTCCCATTTTACTCTGTTTTGAAAGACCACGTACGTAGCTACAACATACCCTTAATTTCAGAGCGGCACGCGGCTTCGTTTTTTTATATGCTATTTCGAAAGATTAAAAAATATGAAAAAAACATATAATGAAAAGGGGTAGAATTAATGAACTTTTCGTCTAAACTAAACCGCGCGCCGCTCCCATTTTACTCTGTTTTGAAAGACCACGTACGTTGCTACACCATGCCCTTAATTTCAGAGCGGCGCGCGGCTTCATTTTTTTATATGCTATTTCGAAAGATTGAAGAATTTGCAAAAAAATATATAATGAAAAGGGGTAGAATTAATAAACTTTTCGTCTAAACTAAGCCGCGCGCCGCTCCCATTTTACTCTGTTTTGAAAGACCAAACACGTAGCTAAACCACACCCTTAATTTCAGAGCGGCGCGCGGATTCGTTTTTTTTAATGCTATTTCGAAAGATTTAATAATATGAAAAAAATATATCATGAAAAGTGGTATAACTAATGAACATTTCGTCTAAACTAAGCCGCGCGCCGCTCCAATTTTACTCTGCTTAGAAAGACCAGGTACGTAGCTACACCATACCCTTAATTTCAGAGCGGCGCGCGGCTTCGTTTTTTTATGTGCTATTTCGAAATATGAAAAAAATATATTATGAAAAGGGGTATAATTAATGAACTTATCGTCTAAACTTAGCCGCGCGCCGCTCCAATTTTACTCTGTTTAGAAAGACCACGAAGGTAGCTACACCATACCCTTAATTTCAGAGCGGCGCGCGGCTTCGTTTTTCTTATATGCTTTTTCGAAAGATTAAGAAATAGGAAAAAATATATGATGAAGAAGGGTATAATTAATGAGCTTTTCGTCTAAACTAAGCCGCGCGCCGCTCCAATTTTACTCTGTTTTGAAAGACCACGAACGTAGCTACACCATGCCCTTAATTTAAGAGCGGCGCGCGGCTTTGTTTTTTTTATATGCTATTTCGAAATATGAAAAAAAAATATTATGAAAAGGGGTACAATTAATGAACTTTTCGTCTAAACTAAGCCGCGCGCCGCCCCAATTTTACTCTGTTTAGAGAGACCACGTACGTAGCTACACCATACCCTTAATTTCAGAGCGGCGCGCGGCTTCGTTTTTTTTATATGCTATTTCGAAATATTAAAAAATATGAAAACAAATTATTATGAAAAGGGGTATAATTAATAAACTTTTCGTCTAAACTAAGCCGCGCGCCGCTCCAATTTTACTCTGTTTAGAAAGGCCACGAACGTAGCTACACCATACCCTTAATTTCAGAGCGGCGCGCGGCTTCGTTTTTTTATGTGCTATTTCGAAAAATTAAAAAATATGAAAAAATATATTATGAAAAGGGGTATAATTAATGAACTTTTCGTCTAAACTAAGCCGCGCGCCGCTCCAATTTTACTCTGGTTAGAAAGACCACGAAGGTAGCTACACCATAACCTTAATTTCAGAGCGGCGCGCGGCTTCGTTTTTATTATATACTATTTCGAAATATAAAAAAATATGACAAAAATATGTTATGAAAAGGGGTACAATTAATGAACTTTTCGTCTAAACTAAGCCGCGCGCCGCCCCAATTTTACTCTGTTCAGAGAGACCAGGTACGTAGCTACACCATACCCTTAATTTCAGAGCGGCGCGCGGCTTCGTTTTTTTATATCTTATTTCGAATGATTTAAAAATATGAAAAAATATATCATGAAGAGGGGTATAATTATTGAGCTTTTCGTCTAAATTAAGCCGCGCGCCGCTCCAATTTTACTCTGTTTTGAAAGACCACGAAGGTAGCTACACCATACCCTTAATTTCAGAGCGGCGCGCGGCTTGGTTTTTTTATATGCTATTTCGAAAGATTGAAAAATATGAAAAAAATATATGATGAAGAATGGTATAATTAATGAACTTTTCGTCTAAACTCAGCCGCGCGCCGCTCCAATTTTACTCTGTTTTGAAAGACCACGAACGTAGCTACACCATGCCTTTAATTTCAGAGCGGCGCGCGGCTTCGTTCTTTTTATGTCTTATTTCGAAAGATTAAAAAATCTGACAAAATATATCATGAAGAGTGGTATAATTAATGAACTTTTCGTCTAAACTAAGCCGCGCGCCGCTCCAATTTTACTCTGTTTAGAAAGACCACGAAGGTAGCTACGCCATACCCTTAATTTCAGGGCGGCGTCGTTTTTTTATGTGCTATTTCGAAATATTAAAAAATATGAAAAAAATATATTATGAAAATGGGTATAATTAATGAACTTATCGTCTAAACTTAGCCGGGCGCCGCTCCAATTTTACTCTGTTTTGAAAGACCACGAACGTAGCTACACCATGCCCTTAATTTCAGAGCGGCGCGCGGCTTCGTTTTTATTATATACTATTTCGAAATATAAAAAAATATGAAAAAAATATGTTATGAAAAGGGGTACAATTAATGAACTTTTCGTCTAAACTAAGCCGCGCGCCGCCCCAATTTTACTCCGTTTAGAGAGACCACGTACGTAGCTACACCATACCCTTAATTTCAGAGCGGCACGCGGCTTCGTTTTTTTTATATGCTATTTCGAAATATTAAAAAATATGAAAAAAATATATTATGAAAACCGGTATAATTAATAAAGTTTTCGTCTAAACTGAGCCGCGCGCCACTCCAATTTTACTCTGTTTAGAAAGACCACGAACGTAGCTACACCATACCCTTAATTTCAGAGCGGCGCGCGGCTTCGTTTTTTTTATATGCTATTTCGAAATATTAAAAAATATGAAAAAAAATTATTATGAAAATGGGTATAATTAATAAACTTTTCGTCTAAACTAAGCCGCGCGCCGCTCCAATTTTACTCTGTTTAGAAAGGCCACGAACGTAGCTACACCATACCCTTAATTTCAGAGCGGCGCGCGGCTTCGTTTTTTTATGTGCTATTTCGAAAAATTAAAAAATATGAAAAAATATATTATGAAAAGGGGTATAATTAATGAACTTTTCGTCTAAACTAAGCCGCGCGCCGCTCCAATTTTACTCTGGTTAGAAAGACTACGAAGGTAGCTACACCATAACCTTAATTTTAGAGCGGCGCGTGGCTTCGTTTTTATTATATACTATTTCGAAATATAAAAAAATATGACAAAAATATGTTATGAAAAGGGGTACAATTAATGAACTTTTCGTCTAAACTAAGCCGCGCGCCGCCCCAATTTTACTCTGTTCAGAGAGACCAGGTACGTAGCTACACCATACCCTTAATTTCAGAGCGGCGCGCGGCTTCGTTTTTTTATATCTTATTTCGAATGATTTAAAAATATGAAAAAATATATCATGAACAGGGGTATAATTATTGAGCTTTTCGTCTAAATTAAGCCGCGCGCCGCTGCAATTTTACTCTGTTTTGAAAGACCACGAAGGTAGCTACACCATACCCTTAATTTCAGAGCGGCGCGCGGCTTGGTTTTTTTATATGCTATTTCGAAAGATTGAAAAATATGAAAAAAATATATGATGAAAATGGGTATAATTAATGAACTTTCGTCTAAACTAAGCCGCGCGCCGCTCCAATTTTACTCTGTTTTGAAAGACCACGAACGTAGCTACACCATGCCCTTAATTTCAGAGCGGCGCGCGGCTTCGTTTTTATTATAAGCTATTTCGAAATATAAAAAATATGAAAAAAAATATGTTATGAAAAGGGGTACAATTAATGAACTTTTCGTCTAAACTAAGCCGCGCGCCGCCCCAATTTTACTCTGTTTAGAGAGACCACGTACGTAGCTACACCATACCTTTAATTTCAGAGCGGCCCGCGGCTTCGTTTTTTTTATATGCTATTTCGAAATATTAAAAAATATGAAAAAAAATATTATGAAAAGGGGTACAATTAATGAACTTTTCGTCTAAACTAAGCCGCGCGCCGCCCCAATTTTACTCTGCTCAGAGAGACCAAGTACGTAGCTACACCATACACTTAATTTCAGAGTGGCGCGCGGCTTCGTTTTTTTATATCTTATTTCGAATGATTTAAAAATATGAAAAAATATATCATGAAGAGGGGTATAATTATTGAGCTGTCTAAATTCGCGTTTCGCGCGCCGTTCCACCTTGGCCTTATTTTTGAAAGACAACGAAGGTAGCTACACCATACCCTTAATTTCAGAGCGGCGCACGGCTTGGTTTTTTTATATGCTATTTCGAAAGATTGAAAAATATGAAAAAAATATATGATGAAGAATGGTATAATTAATGAACTTTTCGTCTAAACTAAGCCGCGCGCCGCTCCAATTTTTCTCTGTTTTGAAAGACCACGAACGTAGCTACACCATGCCTTTAATTTTAGAGCGGCGCGCGGCTTCGTTCTTTTTATGTCTTATTTCGAAAGATTAAAAAATATGACAAAATATATCATGAAGAGTGGTATAATTAATGAACTTTTCGTCTAAACTAAGCCGCGCGCCGCTCCAATTTTACTCTGTTTAGAAAGACCACGAAGGTAGCTACGCCATACCCTTAATTTCAGAGCGGCGCGCGGCTTCGTTTTTTTTATATGCTATTTCGAAATATTAAAAAAGATGAAAAAAAATATATTATGAAAATGGGTATAATTAATGAACTTTTCGTCTAAACTAAGCCGCGCGCCGCTCCAATTTTACTCTGTTTCGAAAGACCACGAAGGAAGCTACACCATACCCTTAATTTCAGAGCGGCGCGCGGCTTCGTTTTTTTTTATATGCTATTCCGAAATATTAAAAAATATGAAAAAAATATATTATGAAAAGGGGTACAATTAATGAACTTTTCGTCTAAACTAAGCCGCGCGCCGCCCCAATTTTACTCTGTTTAGAGAGACCACGTACGTAGCTACACCATACCTTTAATTTCAGAGCGGCGCGCGGCTTCGTTTTTTTTATATGCTATTTCGAAATATTAAAAAATATGAAAAAAAATATTATGAAAAGGGGTACAATTAATGAACTTTTCGTCTAAACTAAGCCGCGCGCCGCCCCAATTTTACTCTGTTTAGAGAGACAACGTACGTAGCTACACCATACCCTTAATTTCAGAGCGGCGCGCGGCTTCGTTTTTTTTATATGCTATTTCGAAATATTAAAAAATATGAAAAAAATATATTATGAAAAGGGGTATAATTAATAAACTTTTCGTCTAAACTAAGCCGCGCGCCGCTCCAAATTTACTATGTTTAGAAATGCCACGAACGTAGCTACACCATACCCTTAATTTCAGAGCGGCGCGAGGCTTCGTTTTTTTATGTGCTATTTCGAAATATTAAAAAATATGAAAAAATATATTATGAAAAGGGGTATAATTAATGAACTTTTCGTCTAAACTAAGCCGCGCGCCGCTCCAATTTTACTCTGGTTAGAAAGACCACGAAGGTAGCTACACCATAACCTTAATTTCAGAGCGGCGCGCTGCTTCGTTTTTATTATATGCTATTTCGAAATATAAAAAAATATGAAAAAATATGTTATGAAAAGGGGTACAATTAATGAACTTTTCGTCTCAACTAAGCCGCGCGCCGCCTCAATTTTACTCTGTTTAGAGAGACCACGTACGTAGCTACACCATACCCTTAATTTCAGAGCGGCGCGCGGCTTCTTTTTTTTATATCTTATTTCGAAAGATTTAAAAATATGAAAAAATATATCATGAAGAAGGGTATAATTATTGAGCTTTTCGTCTAAACTAAGCCGCGCCGCTCCAATTTTACTCTGTTTTGAAAGACCACGAAGGTAGCTACACCATACCCTTAATTTCAGAGCGGCGCGCGGCTTGGTTTTTTTATAGGCTATTTCGAAAGATTGAAAAATATGAAAAAAATATATGATGAAGAAGGGTATAATTAATGAACTTTTCGTCTAAACTAAGCCGCGCGCCGCTCCAATTTTACTCTGTTTTGAAAGACCACGAACGTAGCTACACCATGCCTTTAATTTCAGAGCGGCGCGCGGCTTCGTTCTTTTTATGTCTTATTTCGAAAGATTAAAAAATATGACAAAATATATCATGAAGAGGGGTATAATTAATGAACTTTTCGTCTAAACTAATCCGCGCGCCGCTCCAATTTTACTCTGTTTAGAGAGACCACCAAGGTAGCTACGCCATACCCTTAATTTCAGAGCGGCGCCCGGCTTCGTTTTGTTATATGCTATTTCGAAAGATTAAAAAATATGAAAAAAATATATCATGAAAATGGGTATAATTAATGAACTTTTCGTCTAAGCTAAGCCGCGCGCCGCTCCAATTTTACTCTGTTTAGAAAGACCACGAAGGTAGCTACACCATACCCTTAATTTCAGAGCGGCGCGCGGCTTCGTTTTTTTTATATGCTATTTCGAAATATTAAAAAATATGAAAAAAATATATTATGAAAAGGGGTACAATTAATGAACTTTTCGTCTAAACTAAGCCGGGCGCCGCCCCAATTTTACTCTGTTCAGAGAGACCAGGTACGTAGCTACACCATACCCTTAATTTCAGAGCGGCGCGCGGCTTCGTTTTTTTATATCTTATTTCGAATGATTTGAAAATATGAAAAAATATATCATGAAGACGGATATAATTATTGAGCTTTTCGTCTAAATTAAGCCGCGCGCCGCTCCAATTTTACTCTGTTTTGAAAGACCACGAAGGTAGCTACACCATACCCTTAATTTCAGAGCGGCGCGCGGCTTGGTTTTTTTATATGCTATTTCGAAAGATTGAAAAATATGAAAAAAATATATGATGAAGAATGGTATAATTAATGAACTTTTCGTCTAAACTAAGCCGCGCGCCGCTCCAATTTTTCTCTGTTTTGAAAGACCACGAACGTAGCTACACCATGCCTTTAATTTCAGAGCGGCGCGCGGCTTCGTTCTTTTTATGTCTTATTTCGAAAGATTAAAAAATATGACAAAATATATCATGAAGAGTGGTATAATTAATGAACTTTTCGTCTAAACTAAGCCGCGCGCCGCCCCAATTTTACTCTGTTTAGAAAGACCACGAAGGTAGCTACGCCATACCCTTAATTTCAGGGCGGCGCGCGGCTTCGTTTTTTTATGTGCTATTTCGAAATATTAAAAAATATGAAAAAAATATATTATGAAAATGGGTATAATTAATGAACTTATCGTCTAAACTTAGCCGCGCGCCGCTCCAATTTTACTCTGTTGTGAAAGACCACGAACGTAGCTACACCATGCCCTTAATTTCAGAGCGGCGCGCGGCTTCGTTTTTATTATATACTATTTCGAAATATAAAAAAATATGAAAAAAATATGTTATGAAAAGGGGTACAATTAATGAACTTTTCGTCTAAACTAAGCCGCGCGCCGCCCCAATTTTACTCCGTTTATTGAGACCACGTACGTAGCTACACCATACCCTTAATTTCAGAGCGGCACGCGGCTTCGTTTTTTTTATATGCTATTTCGAAATATTAAAAAATATGAAAAAAATATATTATGAAAACCGGTATAATTAATAAAGTTTTCGTCTAAACTGAGCCGCGCGCCACTCCAATTTTACTCTGTTTAGAAAGGCCACGAACGTAGCTACACCATACCCTTAATTTCAGGGCGGCGCGCGGCTTCGTTTTTTTTATATGCTATTTCGAAATATTAAAAATATGAAAAAAAATATTATGAAAATGGGTACAATTAATGAACTTTTCGTCTAAACTAAGCCGCGCGCCGCCCCAATTTTACTCTGTTTAGAGAGACCACGTACGTAGCAACACCATACCCTTAATTTCAGAGCGGCGTACGGCTTCGTTTTTTTTATATGCTATTTCGAAATATTAAAAAATATGAAAAAAATATATTATGAAAACCGGTATAATTAATAAACTTTTCGTCTAAACTAAGCCGCGCGCCACTCCAATTTTACTCTGTTTAGAAAGGCCACGAACGTAGCTACACCATACCCTTAATTTCAGAGCGGCGCGCGGCTTCGTTTTTTTATGTGCTATTTCGAAATATTAAAAAATATGAAAAAATATATTATGAAAAGGGGTATAATTAATTAACTTTTCGTCTAAACTAAGCCGCGCGCCGCTCCAATTTTACTCTGGTTAGAAAGACCACGAAGGTAGCTACACCATAACCTTAATTTCAGAGCGGCGCGCGGCTTCGTTTTTATTATATACTATTTCGAAATATAAAAAAATATGAAAAAAATATGTTATGAAAAGGGGTACAATTAATGAACTTTTCGTCTAAACTAAGCCGCGCGCCGCCCCAATTTTAATCTGTTTAGAGAGACCAGGTACGTAGCTACACCATATCCTTAATTTTAGAGCGGCGCGCGGCTTCGTTTTTTTTATATCTTATTTCGAAAGATTAAAAAATATATCATGAAGATGGGTATAATTATTAAATTTTTCGTCTAAACTAAGCCGCGCGCCGCTCCAATTTTACTCTGTTTAGAAAGACCACGAAGGTAGCTACACCATACCCTTAATTTCAGAGCGGCGCGCGGCTTCGTTTTTTTTTATATGCTATTTCGAAATATTAAAAAATATGAAAAAAATATATTATGAAAACGGGTACAATTAATGAACTTTTCGTCTAAACTAAGCCGCGCGCCGCCCCAATTTTACTCTGTTTAGAGAGACCACGTACGTAGCTACACCATACCCTTAATTTCAGAGCGGCGCGCGGCTTCGTTTTTTTTAATATCTTATTTCGAAAGATTAAAAAATATGAAAAAATATATTATGAAAAGGGGTATAATTAATGAACTTTTCGTCTAAACTAAGCCGCGCGCCGCTCCAATTTTACTCTGTTTAGAAAGACCACGAACGTAGCTACACCATGCCCTTAATTTCAGAGCGGCCGCGGCTTCGTTTTTTTTATATGCTATTTCGAAATATTAAAAAATATGAAGAAAAAAATTATGAAAAGGGGTACAATTAATGAACTTTTCGTCTAAACTAAGCCGCGCGCCGCCCCAATTTTACTCTGTTTAGAGAGACCACGTACGTAGCTACACCATACCCTTCATTTCAGAGCGGCGCGGCTTCGTTTTTTTATATGCTATTTCGAAATATTAAAAAATATGAAAAAAATATATTATGAAATGGGGTATAATTAATAAACTTTTCGTCTAAACTAAGCCGCGCGTCGCTCCAATTTTACTCTGTTTAGAAAGGCCACGAACGTAGCTACACCATACCCTTAATTTCAGAGCGGCGCGCGGCTTCGTTTTTTTATGTGCTATTTCGAAATATTAAAAAATATGAAAAAATATATTATGAAAAGTGGTATAATTAATGAAATTTTCGTCTAAACTAAGCCGCGCGCCGCTCCAATTTTACTCTGGTTAGAAAGACCACGAAGGTAGCTACACCATAACCTTAATTTCAGAGCGGCGCGCGGCTTCGTTTTTATTATATACTATTTCGAAATATAAAAGAATATGAAAAAAATATGTTATGAAAAGGGGTACAATTAATGAACTTTTCGTCTAAACTAAGCCGCGCGCCGCCCCAATTTTACTCTGTTTAGCGAGACCACGTACGTAGCTACACCATACCCTTAATTTCAGAGCGTCGCGCGGCTTCGTTTTTTTATATCTTATTTCGAATGATTTAAAAATATGAAAAAATGTATCATGAAGAGGGTATAATTATTGAGCTTTTCGTCTAAATTAAGCCGCGCGCCGCTCCAATTTTACTCTGTTTTGAAAGACCACGAAGGTAGCTACACCATACCCTTAATTTCAGAGCGGCGCGCGGCTTCGTTTTTTTTATATGCTATTTCGAAATATTAAGAAAGATGAAAAAAATATATTATGAAAAGGGGTATAATTAATGAACTTTTCGTCTAAACTAAGCCGTGCGCCGCCCCAATTTTACTCTGTCTAGAAAGGCCACGTACATAGCTACACCATACCCTTAATTTCAGAGCGGCGCGCGGCTTCGTTTTTTTATATCTTATTTCGAATGATTTAAAAATATGAAAAAATATATCATGAAGATGGGTATAATTATTGAGCTTTTCGTCTAAAGCCGCGCGCCGCTCCAATTTTACTCTGTTTTGAAAGACCACGAAGGTAGCTACACCATACCCTTAATTTCAGAGCGACGCGCGGCTTGTTTTTTTTATATGCTATTTCGAAAGATTGAAAAATATGAAAAAAATATATGATGAAGAACGGTATAATTAACGAACTTTTCGTCTAAACTAAGCCGCGCGCCGCTCCAATTTTACTCTGTTTTGAAAGACCACGAACGTACCTACACCATGCCTTTAATTTCAGAGCGGCGCGCGGCTTCGTTTTTTTATATCTTATTTCGAAAGATTAAAAAATATGAAAAAATATATCATGAAGAGGGGTATAATTATTGAACTTTTCGTCTAAACTAAGCCGCGCGCCGCTTCAATTTTACTCTGTTTAGAAAGACCACGAAGGTAGCTACGCCAGTAGTATATATAGAGCAAAACGGGTATTTAGCGCCTCACTGCGCATGCGCGGAGTTAATTTTTGGGTTGCCATAGGGGGGGTTCGCATACGTGAGTTAATTTTTTTGAGATGTGAGTGGGTGGGTTCAAAATGGCGGACGTTGAAAAGCGGACGTTGAAAGTCCGCCATTTTGAACCCACCCACTCACTCGGTTGCACTGATTGACCTGGGATG
>JAVTVY010001714.1:0-34429 GCA_036873755.1 Hanleya hanleyi | reverse complement strand
TTGTTATTCACATCACCCCATTGACTTGATAGGCAGATCCCAATAAGCCCGGGGACCGATATTAGCCCTTTTGGCTAGAGGTGATAGGGGTTTTCCACTAGTTTAGAACTGATTGTGCTAAAAATAGATCCAACAGCTAGCTTGCTATAAAAAGGAAACGGCCTGGCCGTTTCATCAGACACTCTGTCAACCACCAAGATGTTCACTTGTATTACGTGCTCGAAATCATTCACTCGCCGGCACGACTTGCGCCGCCATGAGGTTACCAAGCACGATGGAACCGCCCGGTATAGCTGTACGATATGTAGGCCTACACTGTCGTTTCAGCGCCCAGATCATTTACAGCGCCATGAACGCTCAGTCCACGAGGGCGCGACGGAACAATGTAAGGATTGTGGTGATCTCTTCAGACGACCCAGTCAGTTAAAACGGCATCAGCGTTTGATTTATGGTCCGTCTCCACGATTTTGGCGACAACTTCCTACTGAAGAGGAGCCGCGGAAGGTCAGATCCAGTGAAGATAAGCCCGGGGAGACGAACGCCACTGTTGATGCGATGACGGAGAACCCGCCTATACCCACAGTTGGGAAGAGCCTGGATTTCCAGCCGGACCCCACCGTTACGGTTTCGAGTCATACGTCATACATCGAACATTTTCTGGACGAGCCCATAAATGTTCCTAGCGATCTCTTACCCGAAGATCATCCAGAGAGTGACATCTCTCGGCGCCATTGGACCATGACACGGCACTGTTTCCACCATCATCACCCTATTCAAGATATCTACAATTTCCCGCTGACCAGGCTCACCCGTCTACGCAGCTACGTGGAAACCATCTTCAATGACCAACCTACGGCCTTCACATTAAATGTAGCATTTGGGTACATCTTATGCCATAAGGTGACGGGTGAATTGCGCTATTTCTATTCCAGTGCCATCCACCTAGTGTACGACCAACCGTTTACCATCAATGACCGGAGGTCACTAGAGATGATGCTGGACCAAGTGGAGCAATTGAATGTCTTGGGATGGGCCCAACAACAACGACCCAACACCAAGTGGACAGTGAAGAGGGTGACCAATGTTACGTTTTTCCTCACCAAGCTGATCCACCACTGCCATCGGTTGAATGCGTCACTCGTGCACTGATGAATACTCAGAATGCGCAAACAACTATCTGAGGATATGTTGCCTCAACGGTATACTGGCCTGCCCGCCGATGATTAGAATAAACGATTCAGAGCGAACATGGGCGAAGATGGAACTTTCTGAAATGGAGACTTCTGATTGGACAAGAATACATCTAACGGACAGGAACGAATATGACAGATACAAATGGTGGCCTCTGATTAGGCAAGAGTCTGTTTGAGTTGTAAACATACCCAACGCGGCTCCCCCAGCGTGGGTATGATGTAACATTGGGGAAAATAAACTATATGAAAAAACTTCTTGTTGTTGTTGTTCTCTCATATGTCATACTTGTTGTTGTTGTTGTTCTCTCTCCGGTCTATATCATGACGTCAAGTCGTTATGTAAGAGCGTTAAGGCGTAACGACGGGCGTTGACGGACGTCACTGCATTTCGATGAATTGGTGTCAATTCCATGGAATATCTAGAAAATCAGAACTTCTGAGCTATTTCACCAGGGCGTTGAAGCGTTAAGCTTGGCGTTGGCGGGCGTTGCTTACAATATGACACCTCACACGACGCATTCGGACTAAGGATAGTCCATCTCTACACCAAATACCATCCTTTACTGCCCCAAAATGCCCACTTTCGCTACTACTCGTACCGATGACATCATCAATGACGTCACAGATGACGCGGACATCCCACAAATCGGAATGTACACCCCGAGAACTACAAGATGACACCTTCCAGGACGCATTCGAACCGTGAATAGCCCATCTCGACCCCAAATACCTTCATGTACTGCCCGAAAATGTCCACTTTCGCTACTACTCGGACGTCACAGCTGACGCGGACATCCCTCAAGTCGGAATGTACACCCCGAGAACTACAAGATGACACCTTCCAGGACGCATTCGAACCGTGAATAGCCCATCTCGACCCCAAATACCTTCATGTACTGCCCGAAAATGTCCACTTTCGCTACTACTCGTACCGATGACGTCACAGATGACGTCACAGCTGACGCGGACATCCCTCAAATCGGAATGTACACCCCGAGAACTACAAGACGACACCTTCCAGGACGCATCCGAACCGTGAATAGCCCATCTCGACCCCAAATACCTTCCTTCACTGCCCCAAAATGGCCACTTTACTTATTACAACCAACTGCGCATGCGCAGATTAACACTACTTGCACTTTAAAACACACCATTCTGACTCTAACCCACACAAGCTTCACTTTGACACCTTTCACGACCCATTCGGACCCATAGCGGTCCATCTCTACCCCAAACACACACCCACATACCCCCCAAAATACCTGATTTCTCTACTACTGCCAGACTGCGCATGCGCATATTGACGCGACATGCATTTAAAAACACGCCATTCTGACTCTACCCCACACAAGCTTCACATTAATACCTCACACGACCCATTCGAACCCATAGCGGTCCCTCTCTAACCCAAACACACACCCACATACCCCCCAAAATGCCTGCTTTCTCTACTACGGGCCAGTCTGCGCATGCGCAGACTATTGAACACGGACGAACCATTAGTGTAGTCAAGTGCTCCTCCACGAGAGCTTCAAAATAAGACCTCATTCGACCCCATTGGACCACCAGGGACTCACCTAGACTCCAACATGTCCACCCCGTATGGCCCTATACACCCATAGCCATGCAGTATAGGCCTATGGGCCTACCCAGGCCTTGGTGACTTTTTCAAAAATTTCACCGATTCGCTCCGCAACACTTCCTATCGTGTTCTAAATGACGAGACGAGTAAAACGAGACCCCCACAACCCTACCGCAAATGTATAGAAGTACGTTTCCCAGGGGGATAAACATTGAACCTAAACCCCAGTATGGGACTATATGGGGCTCGGTGACTTTTTTTCAAAAATTTCACCGATTCGCACGGGGACACTTCCTATCATGTTCTAAATGACGAGACGAGTAAAACGAGACCCCACAACCCTACCGCAAATGTATAGAAGTACGTTTGCCAGGGGGACAAACATTGATCCTATACCCAAGTATGGGACTATATGAGGTTCGGTGACTTTTTCAAAAATTTCACCGATTCGCACGGGGACACTTCTTATCATGTTCTAAATGACGAGACGAGTAAAACGAGACCCCACAACCCTACCGCAAATGTATAGAAGTAGGTTTCCCAGGATGGTCCTATACCCCCATACCCCATATAGGCATTTTCCCGTAATTTAGGATAAAGTCCGTATTCCGTATTTTTTCAGGAAAATTTTTACATACACCCACCCTGGAACTAGGGGGAGATAACTCTATTGATAGGCAAGCCCCGTTAAGCCCGGCGACCTATATACTCCCCATACCCCACATAGGCATTTTCCCAGGTTTTTCGATAAAGTCCGTGTTCCGTATTTTTTTTTTTCAGGAAAATTTTACATGCACCCACCCATGCTTGAAATATACTTCACTTTGATACCTCATACAACTCCATCGGCCCATTAGGGGCTCCCCTATCTCCAAAACGTCTAGCAGGACCCATACAAGGTCCAGTTTTCGACACTAGGTGACCACATCCCGACGAAATGGCCAGTTTACGACACCGGATGTGCCGCCATCTTGAACATACGTGCCGCCATCTTGGATATGGCCCATAATGCACCGGGTCAAAATACTCGCTTCTGATTGGCCGAGAGCTCTGTGACGGATTTGAAATACTCGCTTCTGATTGGACGAGAGCTCCGCAAATGATATTCCTACCGCACACCCAACCCATCAGATGTCCCTTCACGAATGCTTCACTTTGATACCTCACTCAACTCCATCGGCCCATTAGTGGCTCCCCTAGCTCTCAACACGACTATTTTCATACTCTTGGGCCACTGCGCATGCGCGGAATGACGATATTTCAACCCCACACCCAGCCCATTAGATGCCCCTTCACGAATGCTTCACTTTGATACCTCACTCGACCCCATTGGTCCATTAGGGGCTCCCCTAGCTCCAACACGGCTATTTCCATATCCTTGGACCACACGAGTTGTCTCCCTTGCGTCAATGTGTGCAGATGGCGCTACGGTCGACGCCGTGATGGGGAAAGGGCGTCCCCGCACCATCCTGGAGCCGCCATTATGTTTGTTGTTTTCTTGCGGAGATACACGGGACAATAAACACTCGACCCTAGGGTGGTACAGATGCTAGACTGATGCTATTAACATGGTACAACACCTATAGATTATGTTTATTACTAGGACGTCAGCGAAATACTAGTACCCACCCTCCGTATGGCAGAACTGTACAACCCAGAACAAGTCTAGACATGCCTTGATCACGTGATCGTCATTGGGAAACCCCCACTGGGGAATCCCCTCCCGTGATCTCCAAGTTCCTCCACAATACGGCCCGGGGGGAACAAAAAAGTAGGTCAATGTGGTCTGTAATGCTGTTATACTACTACTACTGTGCCCCTCCAGTGCAAAGTCACCGCTCCGTGAAAACCCTGGCCTACAGGGCGGCGCGAAGCGCCGCGGGGGAAAAACCGGCCTGTTTATCTGGTCACATTAGGACCAAAATCATGAAAAAGTCACCCAGCTTTTGTTGAAAGTGGGGGGAGGGGACGGGGGGGCTGAGCCCCCACCCTCCTCAGCTGAATGTGTAGCAATGCCAGGTCAATCGGCCCATGGATGCCCGCATGAAGGTCCTTCCGTGCACTCTGAATTTTTTTTCCCCCGGCAGCGGAACTCGGTCTGCTCTGCGGGGGGCGGGGGGGGGGGTATAATCCAATCCCCCCCGTAGCCTACAGTCAACTATTCCCGGTGTCCGTTGTCACACAGCAGGCCTTCAAGCGACTCACAATGAAAATACAGAAGAAAATTCGACAAAATATAAGAGAAATATACGAATTTTCCTTGTAATATATAGAAAATAACGGAGTGTAAGACGGGTCAGTACTGGTACTACATTGTAAGTGTTTAATCAAATGACATCCGCTGAATGCGGTCATGGTGGTGGCGATTGAGGAGACCCTTTTGCTGCTTCATAGTAGAATATGAAAGGGGGCTTGTAAAACAACGTCTTATGTAATACTCCGTAAAATAGTGTTTTGTTACTTAATATGTAATAATCCGTAAAATAGTGTGTTGTTACTTAATATGTAATAATCCGTAAAATAGTGTGTTGTTACTTCATATGTATTAATCCCTGTTTTCTTACTTCACAAGTTGACACTTGTCCACACCCCCACACATCTATGTAGGTAAATAGTTTCCCTATAAACAAAGAGCGGTGAGTTTTGCTCTACGTATATTTCATAGTTAACGATGCTAGAGGAATTTGTATACGCCCACACCTGAAAATTTCTATACTATCGTACATATAGTCTTCAATGTTTTCATTTTGTTTTTGTTTTATTTTTTTTAACCGACAATACGATCATCTGCATAATATAATTGCAATTGATAATTTTGTCTCTTTTTTACTTATAAGATAAAATATAATACAACCAACTTTTTTTATCTGCACAAGCTTAGCTTAGTTTCTCTCTATACAATTTAAGTACCACTTTTAACACACTAATACTCATCTATGTTGTCGCATGTAGTTTGCTTGTGTATCATTGCGCTTAAGATGTTCTGTAAAACGGTTTTCCACTTCTCCCACCTCCCACATCTCTCCTCTCCCCCAAAGCTGTACAAAAGTTACATTTTCAGCGAACTATGTCGATTGGCCGAGAGTCATAACCGCAGAAGTTGCTCGCCATGCACGCATTCAACTCCCAGTGCAATCAGAGGGTATATCTGACGGTATGGGAAAAACAATCTGATGGCATGAAAATGCAGAAACCCGACATGAGTACTATCAGTACTTAAATTCTACGAGGATTCGATATCGATGTGTGCGTGGCCAAATTTTTTACCGCAATGCATGAATATCCTTGAAGAAATCTCTCATTTCAGCAGCTCTTGAAAAATCCCGAAAATATGAATATGTGCGTTTGATCATTTGTTCGACACAGCTGTTCGCGCCATATTTTGAGCTTTTAAATGGCTTCCACCATACCACTCCACCGACACCCGGAGATGGCATCACCATAGCCGTGGCCGCTCTCAATAGCTTGGGCCCGGTCGGCTCCAAGGGAAGACCATCATCTAAAGTCTGGCTTATATGGGCTCAAGCTATTGTGAGCGATCTTTAATAACTGCAATCAATCAAACTGTTAAAATCCATACACATTAACTAATGGTCGTTCTTTGTACACTTTTTACCTTATATTCTTTAAAAATTAAGCTATATTCCAGCTTATTTATACATATAATATTAATATATATACATGATACCTTCGTGGAGTTTCCTGGGTCTTTGACATAGTTTACCCTACAGTGGAATGGGTCGACTGCGCATGCGCGATGAGTAGTAGTATAGAAAGGGCACGCGATCTCCCTATAGGTGTGGCTTGGGATAGGATGGGCCGATAGACCTGGGGTTTTCGCTATCTGAGATTCCATGGGCCAGGCTGGCACCCTACAGTAGAATGGTTCGACTGCGCATGCGCAATGAGTGGTGCGCGATGAGTAGTGAATGAGCCATGGGGTGAAATCCGTGGCGTATGAGGGTCGGCTCATGTGGGTTTCACTTCTTAAGGGTCGGCTCATGTGGGTTTCACTTCTTAATCCGTGGCGTATGAGGGTCGGTTCAGATCCCCTGGGGTGGGGACATGCCGCTGAGGGCAGTGGGTGGGTTCAATGAAAGCTCGTCTCTATAATAATGAAGCGGGCCTTCTCTGTCGTCGACTGTAGTTAAATTTTCTTTTTTGCAGCGTGTAGGACAAGCTGAACTCTACAAAATGACTACCATTTCTCCGTGATATGGAGAATATATCACGTTTGAAATAACTTTGTAATTCTCTCCATATAAAACTCCAGTACATTTGTTTCATGTACCTATCCTCAATTACATAGAGAGACGCCATATTAATGTATTCATACTCACTGGCACAAAGTTCATTGATTCCGTATTAAGTATAATAACAGGCGGTCCGTTGAAGTGTCGTTTTTTTCCCATGCCCAGTGAAATTGCCGAATGATAAATCGCACACACCTCTTTGACCGTACATAGCATTGTTGTCCTTTGTGCTAGTAAACACGAATACGTTATGACGTCTCCCTGTGTAATTGAGTGCCGGTACATGAAACAACTGTACTGCAGTTTTATATGAGATAATTACAAAGTTATTTCAAGCGTGATATATTATCGATATCACGGAGAAATGGTAGTCATTTTGTAGATTTCAGTTTGTTCTACACGCCGCAAAAAAGAATTTTTTTGCAAACTTATCTACCCTTTTTTGACAATCTCCAAAGTAGACGACTAATTAAAATGGACAGACTATAGGTTGAACAGAGATGTATGTTGTATTTCGTATTTGCCGAGCGCAGCGAGACGAACAATTTGTTCTGAAATTACTGAATTTCCTTAGGCCTATGTCAATTTGACTCATTTCAGAGCATTGATGAAAGTTTTCATGAGGAAAAAGTCAAATTATAGGAGGTTTTGGCATACATATAACATCTTTATGAAAAACATCTTCAGTAGTATAGTCTACGGAAAAATGGTCGTATTTTGCCGGGGGATGTAACTCTTACATCCGACAGGGGGCGCCATCAGCTCAAGAGGCCAAAAACACAGAAGAGTTCCAATGGGGAGGTAACTCTTGATGCACTTTTGTGATTTTTGGCAAATTCCAGGTTATCTTCCCTGATTCGAACATTTGCAAACTAAATCTATACGGGAAAATGCCTGTATGGGGTATGGATGGTCCGATTGGGTCGTATGAGGTATCAATGTGAAGCATTCGTGAAGGCGCATCTGATGGGCTGGGTGTGGGATCGAAATATCGTCATTCTGCGCATGCGCGGTGGACAAAGGGTATGGGAATAGACGTTTTGGGGTCTAGGTGGGCCACTAGTGGTCCTATGGAGTCGTATGAGGTATCAATGTGAAGCATATGTGAGAGGGCATCCGATGGAATGGGTGTGGGGTTGGAATATCGTCATTCTGCGCATGCGCAGTAGACAAAGTGTATGGAAATACACGTTTTGGAGTCTAGGTGGGCCACTATTGGTCCTATGGAGTCGTATGAGGTATCAATGTGAAGTATTTGTGAGGGGACATCCCCTGGACTAGTGTTTCGGCCGTTGTCAACATTCTACGCATGCGCAAACAGGAAATTTTGGGAAAAGGGCATTGGAAATAGACGTTTTGGGGTCTAGGGGAGCCCCTAATGGGCCGACTGAGTCGTATGAGGTATCAATGTGAAGCATTCGTGAAGGAGCATCCGCCTGGACTAGTGTCTCGGCCGTTTTTAACATTCTGCGCATGCGCAAACAGGGAATTGTAGGAAAAAAGGTACGGAAATAGACGTTTTGGGGTTTAGGGGAGCCCCTAATGGGCCGATGGAGTCGTATGAGCTATCAATGTGAAGCATTCGTGGAGGAGCATCCGACGAGGTTGGTGAGACGCGGAACTGACGTCATTCTGCGCATGCGCAGTAGACCAAGTGTATGGAAATAAACATTTTGGGGTCTAGGTGGGTCCCTTGTGGTCCGCTGGAGTCGAGTGAGGTATCAATGTAAAGCAGTCGTGAAGGAGTATCCGCCTGGACTAGTGTGTCGTCCGTGTTCAATATTCTGCGCATGCGCAGACAGGGAATTGTGGAAAAAGGGCATTGGAAGGAACGTTTTGGGATCGACATGGGCCACTCCTGGTCTGATGGGGTCGAGTAAGGTATCGTTGTGAAGGATACGTGAGGGGGCATCGGCCTGGACTAGTGTGTGGGCCGTTGTCAACATTCTGCGCATGCGCAGTTAGGGAATTGTGGGAAAAGGGTATGGAAATAGACGTTTTGGGGTCTAGGTGGACCACTGGAGGGCCGATGGGATCGTAAGAGGTATCAATGTGAAACGTATCCACCGGGATGGGTGTCACGTGGAACTGACGTCATTCTGCGCATGCACAGTAGACAAAGGGTATGGAAATACACGTTTTGGGGTCTAGGTGGGCCACTATTGGTCCTATGGAGACGAGTGAGGTATCAATGTGAAGCATTCGTGAAGGAGCATCCACCTGGACTAGTGTGTCGTCCGTTGTCAACATTCTGCGCATGCGCAGGCAGGGAATTTTGGGAAAAGGGAATTTAAATAGACGTTTTGGGGTTTAGGTGGGCCACTATTGGTCCGATAGAGTCAAGTGAGGTATCCATGTGAAGCATTCGTGAGATAGCACCCGACGCTGTGGATGTGACGTAAAACTGAAATCATTCTGTGCATGCGCATGTCACGGGATTAATTTCGAGAGACGGGACAAACACAGTTTTGCCGATGTTGTATCTTTATTATACCATTAGGTCACCACTTGGTTCTGAAGGAAAACATATACATTCGATTAGAGTGTATTTCCAACAACCCATCAGCCGGACACACCGTGAAAGCATGTCCCGTACATTACCGTATCAATCTTTAAACATTATATTTATAGCAATATTCAGAAATACAACACCAGTCATTTAATCCCCGAAATAACCCCCAGAGTGCATATAGAAAATATTCACTAATTCACCTTTAGATGCGATAACATTACCCTATTAGCGCAATCAACAGATCACTCGCTTCATGTTATTTCATTTACGATACCAGCATTACATTTACTATAATAGCGTCATATCTGAAGGAAAACATATACATTCGATTAGAGTGTATTTCCAACAACCCGTCAGCCGGACACACCGTGAAAGTATGTGCCGAGACGATCAGCTGTGGGTCAGATTTATACCATACTATTGCGTAATGTGTAGTCGTGCCAGGTAGCGGTGTCGAGTCGCGACAAGCGTGCGGCGCATATGAATCAACGAACGAGCGAATATGAATAGAATCGCAAGTGGTTGAGTGAACGCATGAATGAATGAATGGGTGGATGAATGAACGACCAAGTGAATGAATCGGGCATTCCCAGTTAGAGCCTTCCGTTAGTCATGTACATTAGAATATATTAGAATACAGCATTATCCCCCCGATATGAAATGTTGTCCCCGACATTTCAAACAGATATACGATTTCAGTTGCAATAAGCGTTTCGCTGCTGTACCCAGTCTCCAAGCCTATCTGGAGGCCTTTTGATCCTTCTAGATCGCCTCAGCGCGGGAGTAGGCGGGTCTGATACAGCATTATCGGGATGCGGAAGAACACTAACATTTCCAAGTACAGTAACTTCAGGTAACCGACTTGACGTCCCAACGGTGTTCGTGCGTTCAACCTGCGTGGTTCGTTCTGGACCGGCTTGAGTTCGCTCTAAGACGGGCAAATCGACCATACGCCGCGGCAAGTCAGATCGTCCACTCGGAGTAACAGTGGGAGCGGTAGACCTTAAGATTCTCTGCTCAGTTGGATCATTTAAGGGCACGTTCATCACTTCCACTTCGCTTTCAGACTCCGAGGACTCCGACGACACCAGAGGGCGCGGCTGTACAGAAGATCTTTTCTTTTTAGTTGTCCGATTGTCAGGACCCGATACAAGAGTTTTCGGAGTAGGGAGTGATTGAAATGGCAGCAACAAATTACGGTGCAAGATACGTTTCCTACCCTTTTTATCCTCCCGCATTACTTCGAAGACGGGGATACCCCTATTGGGTTGGCGTAACACCACATAAGGAAACCGTTCCCACCGATCTGCTAATTTGTGCTTTCCCCGAATACCCACATTCTTAACTAAAACTCTGTCTCCAGCCTCTAGTTTTGAATTTCTAACCCGAATATCGTAATTAGGGTTGCAAGCCAGAGGCTGCAAACCTCTTATTATTGGTATTCTTTTTATTATTTTTATTATTCCGCCGGATTTTGTAACAAAATTTCCTCAGCCGCCGCTCAACCAATGAAGTCGAAACTTCGCACAGATATTGGGGTACGTGGGATCTAATGGATAGCAAAAGAAGAAGCCGATTGGTCAAAAGTGCCGGCGGCCATCCTGGATTTATCCTAAAACATTTCAAGATCTTCTTCTCTGGAATCACTTGACCGATTGTCTCGAAATTTGGCACACATGTTCGATGGATCTGGGGCTCTCAAAATCCTATTTGAAATTTTGCTCCGTAAAACAAAATGGCCGCCATTGACCAATCAAAATTGTCGGCTTTTCATTTACCGGATTTGGACAGGGAAAGTGGCTACATATATGCATTGCCATATGGCGATCACGAATATGCAAACATTTTGGTCCTCGGTTACGTGGTTTGGCCGCCATCTTGAATTTTGTCAGAAAATGAACACATCTTTTAGAGAGGAAACTCTGGAACTATAGGTGGTACAGCCTTGCAGTTTGTTGCATTATATTGTCCAGGAGTAGCTCTTTCGGAAGTATGTTAACCATGTCAACGTAGCTTAAATAGTATGCCCGCTATTCCCAGATGTAAATCACCCAAATTTGCGAATTGACAGATTGTTCTTCAGTGGTAACTATGCAGGTTAGATCTAAAAGGAATAAATAACGTTTTCCCAAATCGGCTTCCAGGTCTAAAACTACTGTTGTTGGTTCATTGCCTGCGATATGTGCTTGCAACCCGAGGATTGCCGCTCGCGGCTATATTTCTTTTTGTATCGGTTAGAGGATTTCTTGGCCTCACTAGAAGCCAACTTATATGCGAAATCAAGTCTCGTTCGTAAACTCGAAGCATACTGCGTCTTGTCAGCTACACATTCTGTGTCATTTGGGTATAGTAGGCGTCTAACGCCAAACGAGGATGACGACCAAACATAAATAAAATGGACTATACCCTGTCGAGTCGTGCTTAGCGGCGTTGTATGCATGAACTAGTGTGGGAACAAAGTCTTTCCATTTGGACTTCTGTTCATCCGCAAGTGTTCCAAGCATGTTCAGCAGAGTTTGGTTCATACGTTCATACATACCATTACCCTGCGGATGGTATGGAGTTGTTCTGGATTTTTCAATACCTGTTATCTTACACAACTCCTTAATTACCTGTGATTCGTAATTACGACCCTGATCACTGTGTAGTTTACTCGGAAAGCCGTAGTGGACGAAAAAGTTATCATACAGTACTCTAGCTGTTGTTTTTGCCGTTTGGTTCCTCGTAGGTATTGCCTGTGCGTATCTGGTAAAGTGATCTGTGATTACTAGGATATTGGAGTAGCCTCCCTTGGATTCCTCCAGGGAGAGAAAATCTGTACACACGAGTTCCATAGGCTGATGAGTCTCGATACTTACCAACGGTGTGTACTTGTTCGCCGTTCCAGTTTTCCTCCGGATACATCTGTCGCAGAATTTTACCTTCCTCCGGACATCCTCGGACATACCAGGCCAGAAAAACCTCGTTCGCGCCAAGTCGCACGTTCTTTCTCTACCCTGATGTCTTTGATCATCGTGAAGGCTTTTCAGGACAATTTCTCGAAATTCCTGAGGTAGCACTATCTGCGAGCTCATCTGGTCACCATCAGTCGTCCTGGGGAAGAGAACCCCATCTTTAAGCACTAGTTTCTCCCAATTACGAAGTAATGACCTTACTTCGGAAGTTTCCGTAGACTGAACACTAGGCTCGGGTTTCACACCGGAACACACATACTCCATAACTCTACCGATGGACCTGTCTGCATGCTGTAATTTCTGCCAGCTGGACGTATCTGAAAACAACGGTATACACACCTGAGCGGCCGACATACACGGAAGGTGCCGAACCGGGGGAAATTCATCCGCATCCTGCCATCCCAAGGTTTCGATAAAGGGTCCGTCAGAGGTGACCTGTAAGCTGCAAATAGCCTTTACTACGTCCCTATGCGTCGCACCAGACTTGTATTCCAGATGAAAGTCAAATGTCGATAGCTCTGCAAGCCAACGGTGTCCTGTGGCGTCTAATTTGGCGGTGGTAAGTACGTATGTCAGCGGATTATTATCCGTCCTAACATTGAACTGGTGACCGTAAAGATAATCCTTCAGTTTATCACACACAGCCCACTTTAGTGCCAAGAATTCGCGCTTGTGTGCAGCATAATTCTTCTCAGATTTCTTTAATCCCCTACTGGCGTACGATACTACTCTCTCAACCCCATCCTGCAATTGGTACAGGACTGCACCCAAGCCATCCGCGCTAGCATCAACATGTAGTATGAAAGGAAGGGTGTAGTCCGCATATGCCAATATGGGCGATGTAGTCAAGGCAATAATTACCTGGTCAAAAGCCTCTTGATGCTCCGACTGCCAACACCATTTCACACTAGGTCTGGACTTGCGTTTACCTTTACACTTCTTCGGCTGGTCCACAAGTAAATCATTCAAACATCTCACAATCTTGGCATAACTCTGCACAAACCTCCGGTAATAACCGGCGAAACCTAAAAACTTACGGACGTCGTCCACGTTCCTTGGTGTCGGCCATTGCCTCAGAGCCTCGATTTTACTCGGATCAGCCTTGATGCCGTGTTCAGAGACTATGTGCCCCAAATATTTTGCCTTGTGTAAAAAGAATTCGCATTTGTCTGGCCGGAGTTTCAGACCGTGTTGCTTCAAGCGTTGAAATACATGTTCAAGACGCTCTATGTGCTCTTCAAAGGTTTTCGAGTATATGATGACGTCATCGATGTAAATCAGACATTCACGCAGATTCAAGTCGTTTAACGCAACCTCCATCAGGCGCTGGAACGTCGCAGGCGCGTTGGTCAAACCGAAAGGCATGCGGTTACATTCGTAGAAACCAAGAGGCCCTACGGTGAATGCGATTTTCTGTTTATCCCCTTCCACGAGCTCCACCTGCCAATAACCAGAACTTAAATCCAACTTTGTGAACCATTTCGATCCGGCCAAACAATCGAGAGTCTCGTCAATTCTCGGAAGCGCATACGAGTCGCGTATGGTTCTACGGTTCAGCTTACGAAAATCGATGCAGAATCGTAGCGAATTGTCAGGCTTACGAACGAGAACGACGTTTGACGAATAAGGGCTGCTGGATTCTCGGATAGCACCGCAGGCTAGCATCTCTTTCAGGTGAGTTCGGACCTCGTCGAAAAGTGCAGGAGGAATGCGCCTATGGAGATCCTTGAATGGGGTGTTATCAGTGAGTTTGATGGCATGTTTTACAGTAGATGTGTGACCTAGATCTAGTAGACCTGTTGACATGATGGAAGTCCATTGGCCCAACATCTGTTCTGCAACCTCTCGTTGACCTAGTGTGAGCGGACTATCTCCAAAATTAACTCCTAACTCCCTTAAAGACCGAAATGCAGAGCGTCCGTCTTCATTCCGGACACTGGCTGGCGAGGTTGAGTTTGAAGAGTCGATGATAGAGGCCGTATGTAAATTACATAATTTTGTTTTCGGTGGAATAATCACAGATTGTACAGATAAATTACAAATTCTCACACTTACACAAGCTGTGGACCCCTGCGAGTCCAAGTTAACAAGTTGTGGAGATATCACTAAACCACCCATCAGTCCAGTGTTCCCCTGTTCAGCAACTACCGTTTGACAACCGTTTGGTGGGTTATGCAACACACCCCTAACCGTAGCTATCTCATTGGATTTGACTATCAGGCGATGTGTATTCGTTGACCGTAAAGTTCCGACACAACCACTATCTTGAATCAACCCAATAGCCGTTTGCCACGGAATCATGTTTGGACCTTTACCTGCCAGGGTCCCCATAAATAGCTTAATTACATTAGTTCCAGCTATAACAGGAATTCTCAGGTTATAGTCCGTATCCGGGACCACAAGTATAGGGGCCAATACCACTTTTGTAGAACCCGGAACACTTAACTCTACCTCAATATATCCGTGGTAGGGCAGAGATTCTCCCGAGGCACCACTAATTTCAAGGTTGAAATCATTAATTGGATGTAATTTCAAATGTCCTAACTTCCGGTCATAGAAATTCTTACCTATGGTCGTAACCATGGATCCCGTATCCACTAAACAGGGGCATTCTATGCCTTCGATAATTAACAAGGACTCATTCGGTTCCCCAACCAGTGAAGTTTTTTGTATTTCAGGGCCTTTCTCATCTTGACCTCCACCCAGCCCAACACTGGAGGTCAACGGAAGTTTAAAGCAAGCGTCTCGTCAGAATCATTGGGCTTGCTAGCTAATGACTCTGGTTGGGAACTGCTTTTTAGCTCAGTTTCTTCTGACCTATTTCTAAAGTTTCTACCACGTCCTCTAGCGTAAGGGCGATAACTTTTGTCAAATTTACTTTCTAAGCTAGCCAGCCTATCTAGAACCTGTGAAAGAGGGTCAGACTGAGTAGTTACTGGAAGATGTTGCTGCTGCTTCTCTTCCAAACGCTTAAGGCGATCACATATTTCTTTCAAATGAGAGTGTATATTCTGGTTAGCGGTTTCAGGTTCAGCGGTCACATGAAGTTGTTGTTGTTTTCCTTTTCTAAATGACCGGCTATTAGCGACGAGTATATTCCGACAGCGCAGTAACGTTCCGTCCCGTAAACCGCGTGTATACCGGGTGAATGTGTGCGAGAGGGATATCAGCGAAGACCCTGACATACATCAAACCAGCCTAGAGCTAGTTACGTAAACCTACGACCGAACTAGAAATAACAATCGGCTAAGAAATTTACGGCGGTTGATAGCAAAAATATTAACATTTAAATATACAATATGGATTTTTTTTTTTTACTTTGTTTTTTTTCAGCAGAATGACCAATTCATGTAAAAAATACAGTATATAAAACATACTCACACCTTTCTCTCACCATCCGCGCACACACTCAAAATGATAAATGTCATTTCACTGTTCGGTTATTTCGCGATTTAATCCAGGTACAAGTCCGACACGACCGAAATAGATATCCAGATTGTCAACCTCGCTGGCTAGGGTAAGATCAAAACAAGATATCATATAAAGTGCACAAACGGTACCGGAACAGATCGGGAACAGAATTTTTCGAAAATCAAACCACAGACACAGCTGACGTAATGGCATTCATCTACCGTTGAACGGGTACAACCAGGCAATGGAAATGGCACCAAGTTTAGCGGTCATCAAGGAATTTCACATAAAGAACAAACTGCTTTTCTGGAAATAGCAGCATACCAGAAATCTGCATCTCGCTTCCCGTCCCCCATCGGGCGCCAATTTGTCACGGGATTAATTTCGAGAGACGGGACAAACACAGTTTTGCCGATGTTGTATC
This sequence comes from Hanleya hanleyi, assembly GCA_036873755.1. Taxonomy (NCBI): domain Eukaryota; kingdom Metazoa; phylum Mollusca; class Polyplacophora; order Lepidopleurida; family Hanleyidae; genus Hanleya; species Hanleya hanleyi. The sequence continues at coordinate 18,100 of JAVTVY010001714.1, read as the reverse complement.
TTTATTATACCATTAGGTCACCACTTGGTTCTGAAGGAAAACATATACATTCGATTAGAGTGTATTTCCAACAACCCGTCAGCCGGACACACCGTGAAAGCATGTCCCGTATATATATAAATTACCGTATCAATCTTTAAACATTATATTTATAGCAATATTCAGAAATACAACACCAGTCATTTAATCCCAGAAATAATCCCCAGAGTGCATACAGAAAATATTCACTAATTCACCTTTAGATGCGATAACATTACCCTATTAGCGCAATCAACAGTTCACTCGCTTCATGTTATTTCATTTACGATACCAGCATTACATTTACTATAATAGCGTAATAAGACCTACAATACCTGAAGGAAAACATATACATTCGATTAGAGTGTATTTCCAACAACCCGTCAGCCGGACACACCGTGAAAGCATGTGCCGAGACGATCAGCTGTGGGTCAGATTTATACCATACTATTGCGTAATGTGTAGTCGTGCCAGGTAGCGGTGTCGAGTCGCGACAAGCGTGCGGCGCATATGAATCAACGAACGAGCGAACATGAATAGAATCGCAAGCGGTTGGGTGAACGCATGAATGAATGAATGGGTGGATGAATGAACGACCAAGTGAATGAATCGGGCACTCCCAGTTAGAACCTTCCGTTAGTCATGTACATTAGAATATATTAGAATACAGTATTAGCGTGCATGTACAGGAGCAAAGACAGTTCATTGAAAAACAAATTTATTTGCAGCTAAATCGACTGTGACATTATCCCCCCCGATATGAAATGTTGTCCCCGACATTTCAAACATATATACGATTTCAGTTGCAATAAGCGTTCCGCTGCTGTACCCAGTCTCCAAGCCTATCTGGAGGTCTTTTGATCCTTCTAGATCGCCTCAGCGCGGGAGCAGGCGGGTCTGATACAGCATTATCGGGATGCGGAAGAACACTAACATTTCCAGGTACAGTAACTTCAGGTAACCGACTTGACGTCCCAACGATGTTCGTGCGTTCAACCTGCGTGGTTCGTTCTGGACCAGCTTGGGTTCGTTCTAAGACGGGAAAATCGACCATACGCCGCGGCAAGTCAGATCGTCCACTCTGAGTAACAGTGGGAGCGGTAGACCTTAAGATTCTCTGCTCAGTTGGACCATCTAAGGGCACGTTCATCACTTCCACTTCGCTTTCAGACTCCGAGGACTCCGACGACACCAGAGGGCGCGGCTGTACAGAAGATCTTTTCTTTTTAGTTGTCCGATTGTCAGGACCCGATACAAGAGTTTTCGGAGTAGGGAGTGATTGAAATGGCAGCAGCAAATTACGGTGCAAGATACGTTTCCTACCCTTTTTATCCTCCCGCATTACTTCGAAGACGGGGATACCCCTATTGGGTTGGCGTAACACCACATAAGGAAACCGTTCCCACCGATCTGCTAATTTGTGCTTTCCCCGAATACCCACATTCTTAACTAAAACTCTGTCTCCAGCCTCTAGTTTTGAATTTTTAACCCGAATATCGTAATTCTTTTTGTATCGGTTAGAGGATTTCTTGGCCTCACTAGAAGCCAACTTATATGCGAAATCAAGTCCCTTTCGTAAACTCGAAGCATACTGCGTCTTGTCAGCTACACATTCTGTGTCATTTGGGTATAGTAGGCGTCTAACGCCAAACGGGGATGACGACCAAACATAAGATAAAATGGACTATACCCTGTCGAGTCGTGCTTAGCGGCGTTGTATGCATGAACTAGTGTGGGAACAAAGTCTTTCCATTTGGACTTCTGTTCATCCGTAAGGGTTCCAAGCATGTTCAGCAGAGTTTGGTTCATACGTTCACACATACCATTACCCTGTGGATGGTATGGAGTTGTTCTGGATTTTTCAATACCGTTATCTTACACAACTCCTTAATTACCTGTGATTCGTAATTACGACCCTGATCACTGTGTAGTTTACTCGGAAAGCCGTAGTGGACGAAAAAGTTATCATACAGTACTCTAGCTGTTGTTTTTGCCGTTTGGTTCCTCGTAGGTATTGCCTGTGCGTATCTGGTAAAGTGATCTGTGATTACTAGGATATTGGAGTAGCCTCCCTTGGATTCCTCCAGGGAGAGAAAATCTGTACACACGAGTTCCATAGGCTGATGAGTCTCGATACTTACCAACGGTGTGTACTTGTTCGCCGTTCCAGTTTTCCTCCGGATACATCTGTCGCAGAATTTTACCTTCCTCCGGACATCCTCGGACATACCAGGCCAGAAAAACCTCGTTCGCGCCAAGTCGTACGTTCTTTCTCTACCCTGATGTCTTTGATCATCGTGAAGGCTTTTCAGGACAATTTCTCGAAATTCCTGAGGTAGCACTATCTGCGAGCTCATCTGGTCACCATCAGTCGTCCTGGGGAAGAGAACCCCATCTTTAAGCACTAGTTTCTCCCAATTACGAAGTAATGACCTTACTTCGGAAGTTTCCGTAGACTGAACACTAGGCTCGGGTTTCACACCGGAACACACATACTCCATAACTCTACCGATGGACCTGTCTGCATGCTGTAATTTCTGCCAGCTGGACGTATCTGAAAACAACGGTATACACACCTGAGCGGCCGACATACACGGAAGGCGCCGATCCGGGGGAAATTCATCCGCATCCTGCCACCCCAAGGTTTCGATAAAGGGTCCGTCAGAGGTGACCTGTAAGCTGCAAATAGCCTTTACTACGTCCCCACTTACCCTCGTGATATCACACTCCATGCCAGAGAAAGATGGGTGGCGAGACAAACAATCAGCGTCCCTATGCGTCGCACCAGACTTGTATTCCAGATGAAAGTCAAATGTCGATAGCTCTGCAAGCCAACGGTGTCTTGTGGCGTCTAATTGTGCGGTGGTAAGTACGTATGTCAGCGGATTATTATCCGTCCTAACAGTGAACTGGTGATAATCCTTCAGTTTATCACACACAGCCCACTTTAGTGCCAAGAATTCCCGCTTGTGTGCAGCATAATTCTTCTCAGATTTCTTTAATCCCCTACTGGCGTACGATACTACTCTCTCAATTCCATCCTGCAATTGGTACAGGACTGCACCCAAGCCATCCGCGCTAGCATCAACATGTAGTATGAAAGGAAGGGTGTAGTCCGCATATGCCAATATGGGCGATGTAGTCAAGGCAATAATTACCTGGTCAAAAGCCTCTTGATGCTCCGACTGCCAACACCATTTCACACTAGGTCTGGACTTGCGTTTACCTTTACACTTCTTCGGCTGGTCCACAAGTAAATCATTCAAACATCTCACAATCTTGGCATAACTCTGCACAAACCTCCGGTAATAACCGGCGAAACCTAAAAACTTACGGACGTCGTCCACGTTCCTTGGTGTCGGCCATTGCCTCAGAGCCTCGATTTTACTCGGATCAGCCTTGATGCCGTGTTCAGAGACTATGTGCCCCAAATATTTTGCCTTGTGTAAAAAGAATTCGCATTTGTCTGGCCGGAGTTTCAGACCGTGTTGCTTCAAGCGTTGAAATACATGTTCAAGACGCTCTATGTGCTCTTCAAAGGTTTTCGAGTATATGATGACGTCATCGATGTAAATCAGACATTCACGCAGATTCAAGTCGTTTAACGCAACCTCCATCAGGCGCTGGAACGTCGCAGGCGCGTTGGTCAAACCGAAAGGCATGCGGTTACATTCGTAGAAACCAAGAGGCCCTACGGTGAATGCGATTTTCTGTTTATCCTCTTCCACGAGCTCCACCTGCCAATAACCAGAACTTAAATCCAACTTTGTGAACCATTTCGATCCGGCCAAACAATCGGGAGTCTCGTCAATTCTCGGAAGCGCATACGAGTCGCGTATGGTTCTACGGTTCAGCTTACGAAAATCGATGCAGAATCGTAGCGAATTGTCAGGCTTACGAACGAGAACGACGTTTGACGAATAAGGGCTGCTGGATTCTCGGATAGCACCGCAGGCTAGCATCTCTTTCAGGTGAATTCGGACCTCGTCGAAAAGTGCAGGAGGAATGCGCCTATGGAGATCCTTGAATGGGGTGTTATCAGTGAGTTTGATGGCATGTTTTACAGTAGATGTGTGACCTAGATCTAGTAGACCTGTTGACATGATGGAAGTCCATTGGCCCAACATCTGTTCTGCAACCTCTCGCTGACCTAGTGTGAGCGGACTATCTCCAAAATTAACTCCTAACTCCCTTAAAGACCGAAATGCAGAGCGTCCGTCTTCATTCCGGACTCTGGCTGGCGAGGTTTGAGTTTGAAGAGTCGATGATAGAGGCCATATGTAAATTACATAATTTTGTTTTCGGTGGAATAATCACAGATTGTACAGACAAATTACAAATTCTCACACTTACACAAGCTGTGGACCCCTGCGAGTCCAAGTTAACAAGTTGTGGAGATATCACTAAACCGCCCATCAGTCCAGTGTTCCCCTGTTCAGCAACTACCCTTTGACAACCGTTTGGTGGGTTATGCAACACACCCCTAACCGTAGCTATCGCATTGGATTTGACTATCAGGCGATGTGTATTCGTTGACCGTAAAGTTCCGACACAACCACTATCTTGAATCAACCCAATAGCCGTTTGCCACGGAATCATGTTTGGACTTTTACCTGCCAGGGTCCCCATAAATAGCTTAATTACATTAGTACCAGCTATAATAGGAATTCTCAGGTTATAGTCCGTATCCGGGACCACAAGTATAGGAGCCAATACCCCTTTTGTAGAACCCGGAACACTCAACTCTACCTCAATATATCTGTGGTAGGGCAGAGATGCTCCCGAGGCACCACTAATTTCAAGGTTGAAATCATTAGTTGAATGAAATATCAAATGCCCCAACTTCCGGTCATAGAAATTCTTACCTATGGTCGTAACCATCTATCCCGTGTCCACTAAACAGGGGCATTCTTCACCTTCGATAATTAACACGTACTCGTTCGGTTCTCCAACCAGTGAAGTTTTTTGTATTTCAGGGCCTTTCTCATCTTGACCTCCACCCAGCCCTACACTGGAGGTCAACGGAAGTTTAAAGCAGGCGTCTCGTCAGAATCATTTGGCTTGCCAGCTAACGACTCTGTTTGGGAACTACTTTTTAACTCAGTTTCGTCTGACCTATTTCTAAAGTTTCTACCACGTCCTCTACCGTAAGGGCGATAACTTTTGTCAAATTTACTTTCTAAGCTAGCCAGCCTATCTAGAACCTGTGAAAGAGGGTCAGACTGAGTAGTTACTGGAAGTAACGTCCAAACGCTTAAGGCGATCACATATTTCTTTCAAATGAGAGTATATATTCTGGTTAGCGGTTTCAGGTTCAGCGGTCACATGAAGTTGTTGTTGTTTTCCTTTTCTAAATGACCGGCTATTAGCGACGAGTATATTCCGACAGCGCAGTAACGTTCCGTCCCGTAAACCGCGTGTATACCGGGTGAATGTGTGCGAGAGGGATATCAGCGAAGACCCTGACATACATCAAACCAGCCTAGAGCTAGTTACGTAAACCTACGACCGAACTAGAAATAACAATCGGCTAAGAAATTTACGGCGGTTGATAGCAAAAATATTAACATTTAAATATACAATATGGTTTTGTTTTTTTTGACTTTGTTTTTTTTCAGCAGAATGACCAATACATGTCAAAAATACAGTATATAAAACATACTCACACCTTTCTCTCACCATCCGCGCATACACTCAAAATGATAAATGTCCTTCTCTGTAAATGTCATTTCACTGTTCGGTTATTTCGCGATTTAATCCAGGTACACGACCGAAATAGATATCCAGATTGTCAACCTCGCTGGCCAGGGTAAGATCAAAACAAGATATCATATAAAGTGCACAAACGGTACCGGAACAGATCGGGAACAGAATTTTTCGAAAATCAAACCACAGACACAGCTGACGTAATGGCATTCATCTACCGTTGAACGGGTACAACCAGGCAATGGAAATGGTACCAAGTTTAGCGGTCATCAAGGAATTTCACATAAAGAACAAACTGCTTTTCTGGAAATAGCAGCATACCAGAAATCTGCATCTCGCTTCCCGTCCCCCATCGGGCGCCAATTTGTCACGGGATTAATTTCGAGAGACGGGACAAAAACAGTTTTGCCGATGTTGTATCTTTATTATACCATTAGGTCACCACTTGGTTCTGAAGGAAAACATATACATTCGATTAGAGTGTATTTCCAACAACTCGTCAGCCGGACACACCGTGAAAGCATGCCCCGTACATATATAAATTACCGTATCAATCTTTAAACATTATATTTATAGCAATATTCAGAAATACAACACCAGTCATTTAATCCCCGAAATAATCCCCAGAGTGCATACAGAAAATATTCACTAATTCACCTTTAGATGCGATAACATTACCCTATTAGCGCAATCAACAGTTCACTCGCTTCATGTTATTTCATTTACGATACCAGCATTACATTTACTATAATAGCGTAATAAGACCTACAATACCTGAAGGAAAACATATACATTCGATTAGAGTGTATTTCCAACAACCCGTCAGCCGGACACACCGTGAAAGCATGTGCCGAGACGATCAGCTGTGGGTCAGATTTATACCATACTATTGCGTAATGTGTAGTCGTGCCAGGTAGCGGTGTCGAGTCGCGACAAGCGTGCGGCGCATATGAATCAACGAACGAGCGAACATGAATAGAATCGCAAGTGGTTGGGTGAACGCATGAATGAATGAATGGGTGGATGAATGAACGACCAAGTGAATGAATCGGGCACTCCCAGTTAGAACCTTCCGTTAGTCATGTACATTAGAATATATTAGAATACAGTATTAGCGTGCATGTACAGGAGCAAACACAGTTCATTGAAAAACAAATTTATTTGCAGCTAAATCGACTGTGACATTATCCCCCCCGATATGAAATGTTGTCCCCGACATTACAAGCAGATATACGATTTCAGTTGCAATAAGCGTTTCGCTGCTGTACCCAGTCTCCAAGCCTATCTGGAGGTCTTTTGATCCTTCTAGATCGCCTCAGCGCGGGAGTAGGCGGGTCTGATACAGCATTATCGGGATGCGGAAGAACACTAACATTTCCAGGTACAGTAACTTCAGGTAACCGACTTGACGTCCCAACGAAAAGCCCGTGGGTGTTCAACTCCAAATGTTCTGACCAGTTTCCTGAAGCCCGCGCCCGCAGAGCGGTAAATCGACCATACAGGCGCCGCGGCAAGTCAGATCGTCCACTCGGAGTAACAGTGGGAGCGGTTACGATTACGATATATATCGCATGCTGATAGCAAAATACGAACGTAGCGTGCAAGATCTATGGGGCTACGTTTCGTAACATGTGTCTAATTCCGCTTAACCCGGGGCTAGGGGCCGTATGAACCCATGTACTTCAAGATCCTCATGGTACTCATATGAACAGTCACAATCAAAGCGTGACTGAGATACATCATTTTAGATGACGACTCTATAACGAATATTATGGATTAAGAATACTGATCAGCGATACGGATTTGATATTTTGGAACATCATGATGTCTTGCCGGCATCATTGAAAACTGTTGACCGCTTCTCTCTTGCAGGAAACAAGCCTATGTTTATGTATACTATGATTGTATTTTTGAATTTGGTGCCAATACTGTTATATGGAAATGGAATAGGTCTCACTATACTTGATCTCCAATTCTTGAACATAATCTTACTCTGAATAAGCAACCACTTACCCAGACGCGGTGGCTTACAGATCTTCGCCCAGCTGATCACTGGGAAGGCACGCTCATCACTTCCACTTCGCTTTCAGACTCTGAGACTCCGACGACACCAGAGGCGCGGCTGTACAGAACATCTTTTCTTTTTAGTTGCCCGATTGTCAGGACCGATACAAGAGTTTTCGGAGTAGGGAGTGATTGAAATGGCAGCAACAAATTACGGTGCAAGATACGTTTCCTACCCTTTTTATCCTCCCGCATTACTTCGAAGACGGGGATACCCCTATTGGGTTGGCGTAACACCACATAAGGAAACCGTTCCCACCGATCTGCTAATTTGTGCTTTCCCCGAATACCCACATTCTTAACTAAAACTCTGTCTCCAGCCTCTAGTTTTGAATTTCTAACCCGAATATCGTAATTCTTTTTGTACCGGTTAGAGGATTTCTTGGCCTCACTAGAAGCCAACTTATATGCGAAATCAAGTCTCTTCCGTAAACTCGAAGCATACTGCGTCTTGTCAGCTACACATTCTGTGTCATTTGGGTCTATACCCAAATAGGCGTCTAACGCCAAACGGGGATGACGACCAAACATAAGATAAAATGGACTATACCCTGTCGAGTCGTGCTTAGCGGCGTTGTATGCATGAACTAGTGTGGGAACAAAGTCTTTCCATTTGGACTTCTGTTCATCCGTAAGGGTTCCAAGCATGTTCAGCAGAGTTTGGTTCATACGTTCACACATACCATTACCCTGCGGATGGTATGGAGTTGTTCTGGATTTTTCAATACCCGTTATCTTACACAACTCCTTAATTACCTGTGATTCGTAATTACGACCCTGATCACTGTGTAGTTTACTCGGAAAGCCGTAGTGGGCGAAAAAGTTATCATACAGTACTCTAGCTGGGTTTATTTGCCGTTTGGTTCCTCGTAGGTATTGCCTGTGCGTATCTGATAAAGTGATCTGTGATCACTAGGATATTGGAGTAGCCTCCCTTGGATTCCTCCAGGGACAGAAAATCTGTACACACGAGTTCCATAGGCTGATGAGTCTCGATACTTACCAACGGTGTGTACTTGTTCGCCGTTCCAGTTTTCCTCCGGATACATCTGTCGCAGAATTTTACCTTCCTCCAGACATCCTCGGACATACCAGGCCAGAAAAACCTCGTTCGCACCAAGTCGTACGTTCTTTCTCTACCCTGATGTCCTTGATCATCGTGAAGGCTTTTCAGGACAATTTCTCGAAATTCCTGAGGTAGCACTATCTGCGAGCTCATCTGGTCACCATCAGTCGTCTTGCGGAAGAGAACCCCATCTTTAAGCACTAGTTTCTCCCAATTACGAAGTAATGACCTTACTTCGGGAGTTTCCGTAGACTGAACACTAGGCTCGGGTTTCACACCGGAACACACATACTCCATAACTCTACCGATGGACCTGTCTGCACGCTGTAATTTCTGCCAGCTGGACGTATCTGAAAACAACGGTATACACACCTGAGCGGCCGACATACACGGAAGGCGCCGATCCGGGGGAAATTCATCCGCATCCTGCCATCCCAAGGTTTCGATAAAGGGTCCGTCAGAGGTGACCTGTAAGCTGCAAATAGCCTTTACTACGTCCCCACTTACCCTCGTGATATCACACTCCATGCCAGAGAAAGATGGGTGGCGAGACAAACCATCAGCGTCCCTATGCGTCGCACCAGACTTGTATTCCAGATGAAAGTCAAATGTCGATAGCTCTGCAAGCCAACGGTTTCCTGTGGCGTCTAATTTGCCGGTGGTAAGTACGTATGTCAGCGGATTATTATCCGTCCTAACAGTGAACTGGTGACCGTAAAGATAATCCTTCAGTTTATCACACACAGCCCACTTTAGTGCCAAGAATTCCCGCTTGTGTGCAGCATAATTCTTCTCAGATTTCTTTAATCCCCTACTGGCGTACGATACTACTCCCTCAATTCCATCCTGCAATTGGTACAGGACTGCACGCAAGCCATCCGCGCTAGCATCAACATGTAGTATGAAAGGAAGGGTGTAGTCCGCATATGCTAATATGGGCGATGTAGTCAAGGCAATAATTACCTGGTCAAAAGCCTCTTGATGCTCCGACTGCCAACACCATTTCACACTAGGTTTGGACTTGCGTTTACCTTTACACTTCTTCGGCTGGTCCACAAGTAAATCATTCAAACATCTCACAATCTTGGCATAACTCGGCACAAACCTCCGGTAATAACCGGCGAAACCTAAAAACTTACGGACGTCGTCCACGTTCCTTGGTGTCGGCCATTGCCTCAGAGCCTCGATTTTACTCGGATCCGCCTCGATGCCGTGTTCAGAGACTATGTGCCCCAAATATTTTACCTTGTGTAAAAGGAATTCGCATTTGTCTGGCCGTGTTGCTTCAAGCGTTGAAATACATGTTCAAGACGCTCTATGTGCTCTTCAAAGGTTTTCGAGTATATGATGACGTCATCGATGTAAATCAGGCATTCACGCAGATTCAAGTCGTTTAACGCAACCTCCATCAGGCGCTGGAACGTCGCAGGCGCGTTAGTCAAACCGAAAGACATGCGGTTACATTCGTAGAAACCAAGGGGCCCCACGGTGAATGCGGTTCTCTGTTTATTCTCTTCCGAGCTCCACCTGCCAATAACCAGACCTTAAATCCAACTTTGTAAACCATTTCGATCCGGTCAAACAATCGAGAGTCTCGTCACTTCTCGGAAGCGCATACGAGTCGCGTATGGTCCTAAGGTTCAGCTTACGAAAATAGATGCAGAATCGTAGCGAATTGTCAGGCTTACGAACGACGTTTGACGAATAATGGCTGCTGGATTCTCGGATAGCACCGCAGGCTAGCATCTCTTTCAGGTGAGTTCCGACCTCGTCGAAAAATGCAGGAGGAATGCGCCTATGGGGATCCTTGAATGGCGTGTTATCAGTGAGTTTGATGGCATGCTTTACAGTAGATGTGTGACCTAGATCTAGTAGACCTGTTGACATGATGGAAGTCCATTGGCCCAGCATCTGTTCCGCAACCTCTCGTTGACCTAGTGTGAGTGGACTATCTCCAAAATTAACTCCTAACTCCTTTAAAGACCGATATGCAGAGCGTCCGTCTTCATTCCGGACTCTGGCTGACGAGGTTGAGTTTGAAGAGTCGATGATAGAGGCCGTGTGTAAATTACATAATTTTGTTTTTGGTGGAATAATCACAGATTGTACCGACAAATTACAATTTTTCATACTTACACAAGCTGTGGACCTCTGCGAGTCCAAGTTAACAAGTTGTGGAGAAATCACTAAACCACCCATCAATCCAGTGTTCCCCTGTTCAGCAACTACTGTTTGACAACCGTTTGGTGGATTATGTAACATACCCCTAACCGTAACTATCTCATTGGATTTGACTATCAGGCGATGTGTATTCGTTGACCGTAAAGTTCCGACACAACCACTATCTTGAATCAACCCAATAGCCGTTTGCCACGGAATCATGTTTGGACCTTTACCTGCCAGGGTCCCCATCAATAACTTAATTACATTAGTACCAGCTATAATGGGAATTCTCAGGTTATAGTCCGTATCCGGGACCACAAGTATAGGAGCCAATACTACTTTTGTAGAACCCGGAACACTCAACTCTACTTCAATGTATCCATGGTAGGGCAGAGATGATCCCGAGGCACCACTAATTTCAAGGTTGAAATCATTAATTGAATGTAATATCAAATGCCATAACTTCCGGTCATAGAAATTCTTACCTATGGTCGTAACCATGGATCCCGTGTCCACTAAACAGGGGCATTCTACACCTTCGATAATTAACACGGACTCATTCGGTTCTCCAACCAGTGAAGTTTTTTTGTATTTCAGGGCCTTTCTCATCTGGACCTCCACCCAGCCCTAGACTGGAGGTCAATGGAAGTTTAAAGCAAGCGCCGCGTCAGAATCATTTGGCTTGCCAGCTAACGACTCTGGTTGGGAACTACTTTTTAGCTCAGTTTCGTCCGACCTATTTCTAAAGTTTCTACCACGTCCTCTACCGTAAGGGCGATAACTTTTGTCAAACTTACTTTCTAAGCTAGTCAGCCTATCTAGAACCTGTGAAAGAGGGTCAAACTGAGTAGTTCCGGGAAGATGTTGCTGCTGCTGCTGCTGCTGCTGCTGCTGCTGCTTCTCTTCCAAACGCTTAAGGCGATCACACATCTCTTTTAAATGAAAGTGTATATTCTGGCTAGCGGTTTCAGGTTCAACGGTCACATGAACTTGTTGTTGTTTTTTTCCTTTTGTAACTTCGTCACAATCGGATAACTCTAGCTCAACTCAACGCACTTCCCTCAATAGCGTGTCAAAATCTGTTTCCACATCATATTTGTGCCTGGTCGCAGATTCTAGACGTTCACTACATAAACCTGTCCAAAACTTATTTCTTAACATTCTCTCGGCTATTCTACCCCTTACAGATCCCTTTTCAACAGCGATCTGTAATAAATCCTCAAGCCGACAAGCCCAACTAGCTACAGATTCGCTTGGCTTTTGTTGTTCTGTGTAAAAGCTTTGTACAATTGCCTCACCTGTTGCAACCGTACCAAATGCACCCTCTAACTTATTTACAATAGCCTCTACAGTAGCGTGTTCCCCTAAATGCAGGCATGCCTTAGCAGCTTCCCCCCTGAGGGATTTTCGAACTGCCTGCAATATCACAGGGGTTGGGTAAACTTTATCTCGGACCAAACACTTGACCTCAAATTGCCAAAGGTCAAAAGAAGATTCTCCCTTCGGTGTTAGATCGGCTTCCGAAAAGAAAGTTATCTTCGGCACGTTAACAGGGGTTATGTTACTCTTAACAGGAAGTGGCAAATATGGACCCGGCTTACCTGGAGAACCAAATCCTACAGCCGAGGATATATTATATCTACCGGATTTGTTGAGATAATCCACCATTTGCTGTTCATCCATATCAGATATGGGTCGAGATTCTATTTCCTTCTCCATGTCCGATCCATCTTCTCCATCTTCCCAGCCGTGTGCCATGTTGATAATCTTTACTGAAACTCAAACCTATGTCCCATTTTTTTTAATCACTATTAGACACGTTAGTACAATCAGTAATTTTCAACCCCACACAAACAGTTTAGTTCACGACAGACTGGTGATGAAAGATGAATGGAATTTGGCGTGGTGGTAAATGATGGGCAGTGAGAGGAATTTGGCGTAGTGGTAAATGACCGGCTATTAGCGACGAGTATATTCCGACAGCGCAGTAACGTTCCGTCGCGTAAACCGCGTGTATATCGGGTGAATGTGTGCGAGAGGGATATCAGCGAGGACCCTGACATACATCAAACCAGCCTAGAGCTAGTTACGTAAACCTACGACCGAACTAGAAATGAAAATCGGCTAAGAAATTTACGGCGGTTGATAGCAAAAATATTAGCCTATGAACATTTAAATATACAAGATGGATTTTTTTACTTTGTTTTTTTTCCAGCAGAATGATTGATACATGTCAATAGTACAGCATGTAAATATACTCACACCTTTCTCTCACCATGCGCGCATACACTCAGAATATGATAAGTGTCCTTCTCCATGAATGTCATTTCATCGTTCTGCTATTTCGCGAATCCATTCAGGTACATGTACAAGTCCGACGCGACCAATTTACAGATATCAAGATTGTCAACCTCGCTGCCCAGGGTAAGATGAACACAAGATATCACATAAACTTAGTGCAATATCGGTACCGGAACAGATCGGTAACAGAACTTGTCGAAAGATCAAAACCGCAGATACAGCTGACGTAATGGCATTCATCCACCGTTGAACGGGTACAACCAGGCACTGGAAATGGCACCAAGTTTAGCAGCCGTCAAGGAATTTCACATAAAGAACAAGCTCAGCTTTTCTGGAAATATCAGCATACCAGAAATCTGCATCTCGCTTCCCGTCCCCCATCGGGCGCCAATTTGTCACGGGATTAATTGCGAGAGACGGGATAAACACAGTTTTGCCGATGTTGTATCTTTATTATACCATTAGGTCACCACTTGGTTCTGAAGGAAAACATATACATTCGATTAGAGTGTATTTCAAACAACCCGTCAGCCGGACACACCGTGGAAGCATGTGCCGTACATATATAAATTACCGTATCAATCTTTAAACATTATATTTATAGCAATATTCAGAAATACAACACCGGTCATTTAATCCCCAAAATAAACCCCCAGAGTGCATACAGAAAATATTCACTAATTCACCTTTAGATGCGATAATATTACCATATTAGCGCAATCAACAATTCACTCGCTTCATGTTATTTCATTTACGATACCAGCATTACATTCACTATAATAGCGTAATAAGACCTACATACCTGAAGGAAAACATATACATTCGATTAGAGTGTATTTCCAACAACCCGTCAGCCGGACACACCGTGAAAGCATGTGCCGAGACGATCAGCTGTGGGTCAGATTTATACCATACTATTCCATGATGTGTAGTCGTGCCAGGTAGCGGTGTAGAGTCGCGACAAGCGTGCGGCGCATATGAATCAACGAACGAGCGAATATGAATAGAAGCGTAAGCGAGCGGTTGGGTGAACGCATGAATGAATGAATGGATGGATAAATGAACGACCAAGTGAATGAATCGGGCACTCCCAGTTAGAACCTTCCGTTAGTCAAGTACATTAGAATGTATTAGAATACAGTATTAGCGTGTCTGTGCAGGAGCAAAGACAGTTCATTGAAAAACAAATTTATTTGCAGCTAAATCGACTGTGACAAACGCATCATCATATTCTCCCATAACACACTACAAGTATAACGTCGCAGCAAACATCACAATTTTCGAACATCCAACTCCCGAACACACACGAGAGTTCTCCAACACACACCATAATTCCAGAACAATAGTTCCAAAATACACATTACATTGCACAAAACAACGGTTTGGGTCGAGAATTTTATATATATTTTTTGTCCTCAATTCCACAATGCCTCAAAAAAACATCCTGTACAAAAAAATCAAATCAACCCAACCAAATAGGATAATTTCACATAAAACCCAATACAATACATCCATCATTGCATACACGTGATGGCTCACATCCATATATCCCCACAAAGCTGACACTATACTACATCTCTTCAGACGCATGCACAAAATGCGTCACCAATCGCCCATCAACTAACTTCACCATTTATCAGTTACTGGCAGAGCGAAATGGCGCCCACATTAAACAAGTCATCATTTCATAAAAATTCAAACTGCAAAAACCTTGGTGTCCCCAATAACCAAGGCTTTATCCCTAAAATCTACAACACATCCATAGGCTGACAGGAAATCGAAGCCTAGCAACAGGTCGTCAACCAAGGGTGCCACCACTATATTTCCAGTACAGTGAAAATCGGAGATGGACAATGGGACCTGCCGAACTAGCATTCCCGTACTGGTCATTCCTCGAAATGCACCAGTTAACCGAATAGGCGCACACGACAATCCCTGGAGACCCAACCTAGCAAATAAATGTTCACTCATGACGGTGACTTGGGCGGCCGTGTCTACCACAGCAGTTACCGGCACAGACCCAACCTTAACTGGAATGGACATCGCCCACCCCTGGGAACGAGACTGAGTAACATCTCTGACTGCTGCAGTACGTTCAGGAACACCTGCCTCGTCACGTCATTTGCAGTTGCTAATTCAGCCCACCCATCTAAACCATGTCTAGCAAGACAAAAACGGCTTATGTGACCGGGTTTACGGCACGAGTAACAGAGTCGTGGTGGACGGAAGGGTCGCGATGACCGACGGCGAGGGGACATCTCATTTATCCCTTCCCCCTCTGCCTTACAAGCATCAGGAAAAGTCTCTCCCGGTGAATCAACGTTAACCGTCCTACATGTGACTGTCTGAAAATCCAACTCTCTCAGATTATATCGTGAGGAGTTCACATAACTCAAGGCTTCCGAGATTGTTGTGGGGCTCTTTTCCATAGCAAATCTCACAGCCTGTATTTCCCTACACCCCCTGAGAAAATGTTCCACCGCTACCGACTCGATAATCTTTTCCGGTGCATTCGGATAACCGTCCCTTGCCAACCTAGCGCATCTAAAAGCAAACTCCTCTAAAGTGTCCTCCGGACCCTGCTCTTCCGCCTGCAAACGCTGCCTAACTACACGCGGAGGTTCCCTACTGTTATAATGGCATTCCATTGCTTTGAGGAGCACATCAAACGAGGTTTTGACTGCCTCCGATTGATAGTTGTAAAACACCATGGCATCGCCATGAATACAGTCCGTTAATTTCTTAAGACACTAGTCTTTGTTCCACTTTCTACTTTCAGCTTCCAACTCAAACTTCACCCTAAATGGAACCCAGTCCTCTCTGGTTCCTGCAAACACTAAAGTCTTGGGAAGCCGGGGACTCTGGCTACGGTAGCGTTCTCGGGATATATGTCGTTCGGTTGATCTCGATCTGGACGAGCATCCGCTACATTTACTAGGAGAGGCCTCAACCTCCCCCTCGGTATCAGTAGCGGACACATCGGCCAGATTCCCATTATCTATATCCCCTTGGAGACATTGCCCCCCTACCATAGCATTGTCTAAAAACAATCCATTCCGATTTACTGGGCATTGGAAGTCCGGAGCTGAAGTGTGGCCACTGGGCGGTAACTGATGGAATACATTATTTACATCGCTAGTTTCATCTGGAAACGCCAGGCCAGCGTCCAGTCCTGTTGTTCCATTCATATCTAGTGGGCATGGGGGGTCGGGAAGTGCAGCTGATGCATTTACTTGAACATGTGGTTCATTTTGTTGAACAGGGGCTGCATACAATTGATTTGCAGTCTTTCCCCCACCCTCAATCAATTGTTCAGGTCTATTATTCAGAACAATATGTGTTGGATCCGCCTGACCAGCGTCCCCCATTGTCTGTCCAGACGTCGCATGTGATGGGTCCATATATATGGAGTTTCCTCTCCAGAAACTCAGTGAAACAAATGAAAGACAGCTCACATTGGTATGTCCACTACAAAACACAAATTTGACACCAAAAATAAATAGCAGTGTCAACTCTTCACACTCAAGTTTCCACTCCAGAAACTCATTGAAGCAGGTATGTCCCCTAGAGAACACCAAATTGGACACGAAAAATGAAACGCAGTGTCAACTACTCACATTCAGTGAATGAAGAAAAAAAATTATTTAAACATGTGCAGGTTCGAGTTCAAACTGACGAAACACTTTTATGAAGCAAATATACACGCGTTAGCGCAGTCAACGCGTTCTAGTTTGCCTAATCAGCCATATCCATTAGCGAAAAAGAAAAAGAACAAGACCCATCTCTAGAACAAGTGCAACACGTGTTATCACACAGTCAACACGTTGTTGCAACTTCTCTGTTAATCTTGTACTATTTCAATTTACGACTAATCATGAATAGGGCACTAAAGAAACCCAGGTTGGGTCTGGGGGAGAAAAAAAAATCAATTATCAAATTATCAATTGTGCTCGGATGTAAGTCAGGCCACCTGTGTTCAACATAAATAAACCTTAAATTAACACTGTTTCCCGTGCCTGGAGGAATACAACACAGAATACAAACTAGATTTTAGACTCGACCACATCGAGAAGTTAATAACTCCGAGTTCAAATACAAACAGGAAATAGTCTGTCTCGAGATGGTAAACTGCATCAAAATTTTAACTCACTCGCTCAACATCATGAACAACCTTCAGTCTACCATTCAGACCCCTCAAGGATGAACATAGGCACGTTCCCATTCAATTAAATTTCAAACAATAGCATAATTTTCTGAACTAATTCAAGAGAATGGAGAAAACAGACAGGAAATACATATCATTAACTCAATTCGAAAGGATTGAAGGAAGTCTGATTACTATTATCGCACTGACAACACCATGGTGTCGCCATGAATGTGGCTCGCATGACTGGCAATGCCTCAAACTATCAATTGAGCAATCAAAATCATGTATTGGACAACCAAAATATAGGCAATATATATCCGGATTAATCCAGAAAATCGACACGATGAGTGATTTTTTTTAGCCGACCAGTTGACAGCCGACAGATTCAGTTATCACGAACACCATGACATAAATGGAACTATACAAATTAGGGACCAACCGTTCAAAAAAAAATATCTTGAAACAAAGAAAAAACGGTTTTCCCTTTTATCAGGATGGGAAAAACGTTAGCAGAAAACAAAGTCTCATTGACCCGGGAACAATCTATTACTATTAACCCACAATTGTATTCCTCCTACAAATTTCTCAAAAGGTCGGCAAAATCTTCAATCTCAATCCAAAGGCCCATAAAGACT
>JAVTVY010001713.1:0-36343 GCA_036873755.1 Hanleya hanleyi | reverse complement strand
TAGAGGCGTCCCTAATGGACCAATCGGGTCGAGTGAGGTATTAAATTGAAGGTGACGTGAAGGAGCATCTGATAGACTGGGTGTGGGCTTGAATTAGGGTAATTCTGCGCATGCGCGAAGATAATATGAAAAATATCAAAACATCAAAATAGCCTTTTTGAGGTTAGAGGCGTCCCTAATGGTCCAATGGGGTCGAGTGAGGTATCAAATTGAAGGCGACGTGAAGGCGCATCTGATAGACTGAGTGTGGGTTGAACTATCAGCATTCTGCGCATGCGTAATCTTCAAAATATCCTTTTTTGGGTTAGAGGCGCCCCTAGTGGTGCAATGGGGTCGAGTGAGGTATCAATGTGAAGCATTTCACGTCAGCTTCAATATGATACCTCACTTGACCCTCTACCTCAAAATAAAATTTTTGTTTACAGTTCAAAACAACTTTCCCATCCGAAGGACGGGTTTTACTTCACATTTTTTTGTTTTGTTTTGAAAATTTTTTTTTTTGAAATGTACAAACTTTTACGTGAAGACAATATTCTTTATATATGTGTACTTCCTATTTCCCGCAGGAATTTATGGAATATCAATTCTTTCCGCAATGAACTTACAATTTTACTGGCAATGAAATTCTCCGTGTCAATTTGAAGTGGATATGAAAACGTACTGACTCACACGTGCAATGGCAACAATTCGCTACAGTGTAATGAAATGTGTTCATTTTTTAGGCGCCCGTGGTTTTATTAATATGCACACACATATGCTTTTCTAATAGTTCATTGGCTGAACCGCGAGGCGGGGGAAAAAATATTAAACTAATTTCGTCTCGCGCGGAGTGTGTACGGTGAACGCAAGCCAAAGAGCTCAGCATGTTATTTTGACTCGATTCATACGCTCGACTCTTCAAAATGGACTTGAAGAAGACGTTATGCGGGAACTGAAATCAATTTCTTGAAACTTTTGCTCACCGTGTGCGCTGAAACAACAACAGAGCTGACAGACAATTGAGGTCGTTAGCTCAGCTGATATCTCTCGTGTGCGCCGGTTTATATACCGAAGGAAATATGTGAATTTCGATTAGCATACAAATGCATGGTGTGTTATATCCCACCTAGGAAAAAACAGCCACAGATATGCATTATACATCCGGGAGTATGGGAGATATGGTATACATCTGGACTAAACTTCTTTTATCAGGTAAGCTAGTACTATACTTGCGTTGAATCGCAACATAGTGACCAAACCATAACAGTTGACAGCTGTAAAAATAGATACCGTGGCATAAATTAGTTGTGTGTCCCAACTAATCTATTGAGAACGTTTTGTTTGATTTTTTGAGAAATATATATTGTTGTGTTCTGAAACTTATGTCACTGGTAAAATGCAATTACTATAGTATTCATTCAAAATATTAGCAAACAACATTCTGTAGAACTATCTGTTTGAAACATTTTCTGTTTTGGGTGTCATTCTCTGGGTTAAATATTGGCGTCAGCCATTGTTGATTTGGATCAGTTCAATACTCGTAGGTTTGATAGGCATTCTTTTCCATTCATGGAATTTTTACAGTTCCACAGTGTCACAAAACAACAATAATGCCATGATGTCACAATAAGACGTTACAAAGACAATTTCTGCTGTATACAATGGTATAAGGCACCTGTATACCATGGTATAAGGCACATGTATACAATGGTCAGATGTACCTGTATACAATGGTATAAGGCACCTGTATACAATGGTATAAGGCACCTGTATACAATGGTATAAGGCACCTGTATACAATGGTATAAGGCACCTGTATACAATAGTATAAGGCACCTGTATACAATGGTCAGATGTACCTGTATACAATGGTATAAGGCACCTGTATACAATGGTATAAGGCACCTGTATACAATGGTATAAGGCACCTGTATACAATGGTCAGATGTACCTGTATACAATGGTATAAGGCACCTGTATACAATGGTCAGATGTACCTGTATACAATGGTCAGATGTACCTGTATACAATGGTATAAGGCACCTGTATACAATGGTATAAGGCACCTGTATACAATGGTCAGATGTACCTGTATACAATGGTATAAGGCACCTGTATACAATGGTATAAAGCACCTGTATACAATGGTCAGATGTACCTGTATACAATGGTATAAGGCACCTGTATACAATGGTCAGATGTACCTGTAAAATTCTTGCACTCACTCACACTCGCGGCCATCTTGTACCCACCTCCCACATCTCACTCACACTGGCGGCCATCTTGTACCCACCTCCCACATCATGACACTCGCGGCCATTTACTACTCGCGGCCATCTTGTACCCACCTCCCACATCATGACACTGGCGGCCATCTTGTACCCACCTCCCACATCTTCCACTGGCGGCCATCTTGTACCCACCTCCCACATCTCACTGGCGGCCATCTTGTACCCCCCTCCCACATCATGACACTGGCGGCCATCTTGTACCCACCTCCCACATCATGACACTGGCGGCCATCTTGTACCCACCTCCCACATCATGACACTCGCGGCCATCTTGTACCCACCTCCCACATGTTGCACTCACTCACACTCGCGGCCATCTTGTACCCACCTCCCACATCTTCCACTGGCGGCCATCTTGTACCCACCTCCCACACATCACGCATGCGCACACCGCCCCAATACCGCCCCATTTTTTTTTTCTGCGCACACTTATGACGTCACACAAGGTTCTGCGCATGCGCAGTGAGGCGCTATTACGCCAATTTACGTTATATATACTACTTATGTCCAAACGATCAATATATAACTACAGGGCTCCCGAGGTTCATTTTTGCCAATAGCCAGATTTTTGTACTGTTTTAGACAAGAACATATTACCTTTCATAACAAAGACAAGAAAGGGATGGCGATTTCGAAGTCCACGAGTTCTAGTATTCTTTCTGCGTCTCGAGGAATGGTCCACAGATGACACAGCCCCATTCGGTGGGTCGCCGCGAGTCACACGCTGGATGCGGCTGGATTACATTGTCACGTGTTTGTGATCATTGGTGGCATGTTCGGTGTGGATTGTTGGTGATTATTAGTGGCCAGACGTCGTCAATTTCCCCCAATTCTTGCATATCGCTCCAATTGTGGGTATACACACAAACCCACACGTATCCCCTATTATCCCCCAATAATACATGATGTACCGCCGTGTATTTTTGGTCGTAAAATATGTGTACATCAGAACAGGCAAGATTGAATCTTTCGATGACGGAAGCCTTGGTCTCTTCGTTGGCGTGAAAGAAGAACCCCTTTGTGGATTTTCAGAAACTGCTGGGAGAGTTGAGCAATTCTTTTTGCGTCCGGTTTTGAAAATCCACTTGAACGCAGCCACGAGATACTCTTCCGTATTGGTCCGGTTGGGCACGATCAGGGCATCTTTCGATAGAATACCGATGCAGGTCAAAAGATATACCGATTGCCGTCGTTGTCTTTAGTAAAGGCACTCATGCCGATCAAATCGGCTTACCTTTGGCTTCCGTGGTCCCCGACGATGACCTGGTTACCTAGAAAATGGCATCGGGCAACTCCATGTGACCTATTGCCTTGAATTCTTAACTAGGCTTGTACTTGTGGTCGACGGATCCCCTGGGATTTAGCAGCCCAGTAGAGGGCGTTCAACCACCATACGCTGCAGGTCTGTAACACAATACATCTCCCAGCGCTTCATGATGACGACTGATGCGGGCTCCTGGTTCAAGCGTTTAGTTATAACGCCCCGGTGTCGTCTTAGATATACCTTTATTGGAATCTGCCAGTGCGTCTCCCAAGATCGCTTCGACTGCCAATACGTAGGCTGATCGGGCCTCGACAAGCACTTCATTCACATTCGGCACGGTATGTTCGACGAAGGACCATAGATCGAATTAGAGGATGAAATGCAAAGTGGATCCATTCAGTCCAGCCAATTGAGCAATGAAGAGGCCGCGCCAAATGCAGACATCGTGGCCTACATGGAAGGGGTTGCTGTTCAATTCGCTACTCATGAACCGCTTGAATGTTCTCCAAGCCATACAGGTCAGCCGGAAGACAGTCGGCTGGGGTTACTGCCGCACAGATCCCCAGTGTTTTTAGTGATCTTGATTCGCTTACCGTACACAGGAAAACCATGGGGATAAGTCTGAGACAGGCATTCCGAAATACTCCGTCATCATGAAGTTGTCTGGTTTGGAGCTGTACCAATGCTCGTTGCACAATTAACCGGGTGGACCGAGCGTGGAAATTTTTATAGAATCTCGTGATGCGTACACTTTGGTCAGTGTAGAGGGTATACGTTCCACCCATCTGAGTGCGCATCCGACCGTATCTGTGCTTCTGTACTACGTACTTCCCGCGTGCGATTGCACGTATTAACCCCAACCTTATTCTACCCCTCGAGGACTCCCATACAACCATACCCCCACTCTCACTGTGCATCCGACAGTAACTGCGCTTTCCCTACTACGGATGACGTCACCGATGACGTCATTTGTTCCAGGGTCCACATACATCTCCGTGGTATACATGTCCACCCTCCTACGGGCTAGTCTATACGTGTATATAGGTACGCATGTCTCCAGTCCGCATCCTTGATTGCGCATGCGTATCATGAAGTCCCACTGTCCATCCCAAACTCCGAACAGCGCATGTCAGCTGAACGACTATCGTCTGGCTACAAGCACTGCCCGCAGTCGAATGCTCTAGCACAGATCCAAAGACCAGGGAACACGTGGGTTTGTTACGATGGGACAAATTACGCACATATGCAGCTCCCTACGCAAATAGATTCGTTGAGAACGGCGAGAAAATCAAGAATCTAAGTTATTTTTCGGTGTATAAGCTATTTATTAAATACTTTTGGGATATATTTTGTTGATGAAACAAAGGCTTTTAGCGGAAAGAAGGAAGGTATATATTGCGGAGTAATCTCCACGCTGAGAGCGTGTTAACGATATTTTCAATTGCGGGCAGTGCTTGCAGCCAGACGATAGTCGTTCAGCTGACATGCGCTGTTCGGAATTTGTGTCCATCCCAGCTGTAATCGAAAGCTTGAATTTGAACCAACCACGTCATATTCGAACCGAGTATGGCTCCTACATCGCCCGTTTACGCCCATGTGGCATCTTTCTCTGCTACGCCTCGACTGCGCATGCGCCCCATGAGCTCAGCCCGTGGACAGCACCTCAGTCTGAATCCACACCCCGAGAGCTTTACTACGGCCGACACACTACACTCCCAGTTTAGGCCACGTATGGTCCATAGATCGCCCGAAAACGCCCATGCGCATATGCTCTGTCACTGTTGAGGTCACCTGGTCTTCTCTGGAGTTAAGTGGCCATGAAGTCACTTGAGACCTGGGCCTAGGTGGTCCTTCACGGTTTCTAATTTCATAATACGATAGACCGTCCAAGTTCTGCTACATGATAACTGTTTTCGCCTTCTTAGTAACTTATATCTATAATAACATTCAGATCAGCATTATCAACGTTGCAAACGAGCATATACGGATCGATGACTGGGTTCGTCTACACGGTGATCATGACCTGGGTTACTGTGTTGAGACTTTCCATTATATGTCTTGGGGTCAAGCTCAACCAGAAAATGTATTTTAAAAAAACAAGATGGCCGCCTTGATGATGTCACAGTAACGTCATATCATAGCAAATGCATTTTTTCGATTGATATTTCGGTTACAATTTCGATTTTTTTTTTATTTATGCTATTTTCTCCAGAGAACTACACAATAAATTAGGAAATAATTATATTATGTGAACAAAAATAATTTGGGGCATTGTCATGCGTGAAGGGGCAATTTTTGTAACAAAAACCATGAAAACGCAACTTTTAGTCACAACCTCTTGGCCTGCATGTTTAATTTACTCATGGGCTTCTACTTGGAGGAGTATGCAAATAGGCTTAGAATGACCCCAGTATGATAAGCTGTAACGTTTCAGCTGTCAATTGTTTACCCCTCAGACAGTTACGGCCTAGATTTATTTGTTGTCGTCATGCACGTCTGTCAGTCCGTTAGCGCAATATCTGCAGAACCGGGTTGGGTTAAGTATACAGTGACCAAATTTAAAAAAAAAAAATTCATCTAGTAGGTCATATGTCTATCAAAATTGAGTCGCCTTGTCCCATATATTAGAAAATCAGAGATCTGTAACTAGATAAATGAAATGAAATTTTGCCAGTGAACCTAACACGGTTCTGCAGATATGACGATAAGATAAGACAACAATACCCCTTGGCCATGCAGAAGACCAGGAGTAGATTCAAAATGAATTAGTCATGAGACTGTGACTAAAATGTTGCGTTTTCGTCGTTTTGTTAGAATATTTGCCTTCTTACCCATAAAAGTGTCCACAATTCTTTTAATTTACATCAGGTAATTATCTCCTAATGTTTTTACGGAGAAAATAGCATAAATATTTTTTTTTTAAATCTGACTGAAAAATCAACCAAAAAAATGTATTTTTATAATATGGGTGAGTGAGTGAATAGGGTTTAACGTCGCTTTCAACATGATATGACGTCACTGTGACGTCATTATGGTGGCCATCTTGGAACTATTTACATTTCTTGATAGCGCTGGAGCCCAAGATATGTGAAACAAAGTCTCAACTCTCTGGCCTTTGGAGGAAGATGAATATCTATGGGTCCCCAATGGTCTCCTGATTTCTACATTCCATCTTGGATTTGACGGACTTGTTGGAATAATTTGAAGTGGGCCCATATCAAATTTTAATCAGCCGATCGAGTACTATAAATGTGCCAAGTTTCATGCGTTTACCTCAAAGTGCACAATCTTTTCACCATATTGCGGTACTAACATCAGAATATTATTTGCTAATTTATCATGCAGTTTTCGCAAAGAAATCACATAAATCAAAAATTCGAAAAATCGACCAAAAATGCCTTTTTTGAACATAACGTCAAGGTGACATCATCATAACCGCCATCTTGGATTTTAACTCTCACACGAGGGGTGAGAAAAATATATAGTGTGGTCGAAATGCCTCTCTCAGGCCTGGAGAGGTCCCAAATCGCCCAGGTCAGATAGGGTTAAGAGCGATGATATAATAGCCTTATCAAGTCATCTGATGGAATATGATGGAATATGATGAACTATGTGACAGTTAGATGGAAAACACGGCCCAATTAAAGAATGCAATTTCTTATTCAAGCGCTTCATTCTCCATCACGTTTACCAGTCACAAAACTACAATCACAATGATTTGTAGAGGGCAAGCCTCGGGGACGAAACGTTCACCAGGAGGCAACAATTAAACGCAACATAGCCAAGGGTGATGGGAAAAGAAACAGGCGTACTGACATGAAGTCAGTATGACCCCGCAGACAAATGTATCGACTGCATGTTTCTGAAAAACATCACTTGTAATAACTGCAATTGATTCCTGTGATGATTCCTTGTGTTCTTGTGGACATCTTCAGTGGCATGACCACATGCACGGCCCCTAGCACCGGTGTGATAGAAACGGTGGTCCCCAGAGACCAGTGTCCGTTCTCCTATGTTTTACCTAGGGCGGGCTCTGATATCCAAGTGACCCTTTTCAGATGTCAGTGTCCGGAGTAGTATATAGACCGCAAAAGCCCGCGCATTGACCTCTTTTCACTTAAATGTGAGGCAGTCACGTGACAGAGGTCAAATGTCAATGAGTGCACTTGACCTGTATCCTTTCATCTTGTCTTTGACCTTGGATCATGTTTAGACATGTTAGGGTTTTTCCCATCACGTACGGTATGACGTCACTTCCGGTCTAAGGGCATGTGAACCTGATAGGACATGTACTGACCTGTCTGTGGGGTTTTTCCCTACAATGTCGTTCACTTTCGTGTGTTTTCGGTGCGAAGGGTACGGCGGTGTATCGTTAGATTCTTGGTATGCGCTTTAAAATAGGTTAACCAGAAGACTATTCTGTGAAGTCATGTGACGCAGTCAGTATGTCGGCACCTCTTCCCACTTCCCTTATATGTGTTGCAATGTACTGTCTGTGGGTTTTTTTTCCCGCCAGAATTTCTCTGTCGTCTGCTTGGGGTTGTCACGTGCCGAACACCTGGCTTCCCGAATTGCAACAATGTTGCACGTTCGCTACAATGTTGCGGTGAACACCTGGTCTGGCGTCTGCGTGAGTGAGTTCACGTGCCGAACACCTGGCTCCCCGAGATCAAGGCATGTCCAGACTTGTTCTGGGTTGTACAGTTCTGCCTTGGATCATGTTTAGATATGTTAGGGCTGTGGTTTTTCCATCACGCGGCGTGACCTATGCATGTACTGTATTTGGGGATCACGTGATAGTTCAAGGTTATATTGAATGATAGGAATGCGTGTACTGACCTTGATAGGACATGTACTGACCTGTCTGTGGGAGTTTTCGCTACAATGTCGTTCACCTTCGTGTCTTTTCGGTGAGGTCCGTGTCTTTTCGGGTACGTCCGTGTCTTTTCGGTGAGGTCCGTATGGGATGTACTGACTTGGTTCTGGTTTTTTTCCATCATGCGGCGGTCACGTGATTAGGAGTGCATGTACGGACTTGTATGCCGTCCATTCATTTGAGTCGGGGACTTGGGGTCCCTACGGAAGGATTTTGCAAGTCATGGGTGGGTGTATGTAAAATGAGGATTTGTCTCGAAAATATAAAAAGCGGAACACGGACTTTACCTCTAAAATAGGAGAAAACCCCTATCAACTCTATCCCAAAGGGCTAATATCGGTCCCTGGCTTATCGGGTTCTGTCTGGAGTGGGTGTATGTAAAATTAGGATTTGTCCCGGAAATATAAATAGCGGAACACTGACTTTACCGCTAAACTAGGGGAAACCTCCTATCAATCCTATCCCAAAGGGCTAATATCGGTCCCTGGCTTATCGGGGCCTGCTGAGAGAGTGTGGGAGTGTAAAATTAGGATTTGTCCCGAAAATATAAAAAGCGGAACACGGACTTTATCCCTAAACTAGGGGAAAACACTTAGCAACCCTATCCAAAAGGGGTCATATCGGTCCCCGGGCTTATCGGGGCCTGGGTGCATGGGTGGGTGCATGTAAAAGTTTCTCCAGAAAAAATATAAAAAACGGAACCCGGACTTTACCCCTAAACTAGGGGAAAACCCCTATCAAGGGCGTATATTGACTCCCATTGACCTTTGACCTCCAGTATAGAGTGCGTATATTCACTACCAATGACCTTTGACCTCAAAAATTTGCATATCGTGACCTTTGACAGCCAATCAGAAGCGACTTTTTTGACCTCGTCTGACTGTATGCATGTACTGACTTGGTTCTGGGGGTTTTCCATCATGGGGAGTGCGCAGGTGTATGACGTCACTTCCGGTCTGCGTGAATCGGGCGTGACCTGGGACTATGGGATGCATGTACTAACTTGGTTCTGGGTTTTTTCCATCACGGAGCGGTCACGTGATAGTTCAAGGTGATTTGAATGATAGGAATGCATGTACTGACCTGTTCATTCATCCGGGGACTTGTTTACATCCGGATCATTCATTGTGGTGGGTCTGCGCAAGTGTATGACGTCATTTCCGGCTTCACTAAGACTACCTCCGAACACAGAAGAGTTCCAATTTTACTTAGACGTAGGGTCCGTGTTTTCCGCGGCCCGGCCCGCTCCGCCCCGGCCGCAGCGCGCGCGCGCGCTGGTTATCCGGAAGTGCGCGGCACCACCGGAAGTGCGCGGCATCACGCGCGGATGAATGTGGGGTCAAAGGTCACATCCAGGTCATAGGTCCCCCTCTCGGCAAGGTTCGGCAACAATGTTGCGCCATCGATATACAGAGCTTGAACACAAAAAGGGGATTGTAAATTAACCTGGAAAGGATGGGCAGTTCCATTTGGACCAATCAGCGGTCGAGAAAAAGAGCCAATGAGCGATCGATAAAAGAACCAATGGACGGGTACTAGAATTTCGCTCACGTCTGCGCCTACATCCTGGTACTGGAATGCTTTCGCCTACGTCCGCGCCTACATCCGGGTACTTCTATGTAGGTATATAAAAGTGGGAATGCTTAGGGCATTGCTGCATTCATTGCCCTGCCGATCGGAGCTACCTGACCAGCCTGCCTGAGCAGCCTGAGCCTATCTGACGAGAGGAGCTACTTGCCTGACCCTCACCAGCCTGAGCCTGCCTCACCGGAGCTATACCATGAGACGTGGAGAAGATTTTCCGGGGGATCCAGGAGCGCCTCCGGCGCTGTAATCTTTGTTGTTGT
Source organism: Hanleya hanleyi (assembly GCA_036873755.1). Classification (NCBI taxonomy): domain Eukaryota; kingdom Metazoa; phylum Mollusca; class Polyplacophora; order Lepidopleurida; family Hanleyidae; genus Hanleya; species Hanleya hanleyi. The sequence continues at coordinate 26,086 of JAVTVY010001713.1, read as the reverse complement.
TGTTGCTCTCTTTTTTGGCCTAACCCATCAGAATAGTACGTATCACGGACTACACCCGTAGAGCTACGTCTAGGCGCGCATGTGTGACATGGTCTATAAAACAGGTCTCTCTGGATCCCACACCGCCATTCCTACGGTTTCAGAGCCATGACGGACACCCGTCCCTATGCGACTCGCATTTTACAGCATGCGACCGTGGTTAATTCACTCACGGGTTACCGAGCAGTGGTTCGGTCCATGTTTTCAGATGGCGACGACAACGAGGGGCGACGCCAGATCCTGAACGAGTTCATAGAAGCGGTCCTCGACAGAGTGCACTCGATGGAGAGGTGTGCCATCACTCACCACTACTGGACTATGACAGCCATCCTTGATGCTCGGGCTATGGACCACGAGCGCTCCCGCCGGAATCAGGGACGGCTGGTTGGCCTAGTCATGGTCTGTGCCCTATTGACCCTGGCGCTGTGGCATTGACAGTGGGACCTGACCATAAATACGAGAGACAGTCAGAGTATGTGTCATTCACCGATCGTCATTGGGTCAACCATGTCACCAGTTCTACGAGCCATCCTTCCCCTTGCACCCCTGGCGGGGTTACACGTCTATGAAGATAAAGTCACCATCGTGGAAGACCGTGGAGATGTTTGCTGGTCGCGCGCTGAGGCCGTATCGAATACGGTTACGCTACACCGTGACGGCTGGACCAAATTTAAACGGGTGTTGAGTGGTGAGCTCGACGGAAACCTCATCCACATAGACAATGCCATCTACGTACACCGTGGACCGTTCTCCCCACGCCTGGGCCGTTACCAAGACCCTACGCGAGGCTTCACCCTAGACTCCGATCTGTGGACAGCCTTCGAGAATGTGGTGCCTATCGTGGACCAGCTGTTTACACCGGACGAGCGATCAGCTGTTCAGTTGGGCTGGGCTCGTGCCCTGAGAGAAGCGGCGGCAGAACCCAATGAACAAATTACCAAACCTAGCAATGAACCAGACGACCATGCCATTGATTATCCGGCTAGACTGTCAGCCTAGTGACATGACCACCCGATCCTTTGATCTCACGGGGTTCTTCCTATAAATACGCGTGACAGTACAAATCTTGTACCATTCACGTACTGATCATGACGGAGGCAGTACGGGCGTATCTCAGCTTGATCCCCGAGGTCTTCCTGCACGTCTATGCGGTTAAGGTCGATATCAAGGAGGAGATAGGAGACATCTGTGATGCAGACCCTACACAACCGTGCCCGGCTCATATTCGTCTGTCCCGTGAGGGCTGGACCAAATCCAAACGGGTGTTGCCTGGTGAACTGGACGGCGACCTCATTCACTTGTGTCACGATGTGTACATCCGACGCGGCCCCTTCTTTACTCAATTGGCTCGGCTAGATGGAGGTATAGTGCATTTTACCCTTCACCCTGTTCTATGGTCTGCATTGGAAGATGCCGTGGCAGATGTGGATCAAGTGCTGACGGAGGAAGAGCGGTCATCAGACGAGTTGGACCATGGACACTGTGGAAGCCAACGAAGAAAATCAGAAAGAAACTCCGGCCCAAGATATACCCGTTATAAATAAACGATAGAGCCAGGGTCCATCATCATTTGTCACCATGAAGAGCTGGGAGAAGGTGTTGGATAACTTATACTACAGTCCCGACAGTCCGGCGGCCTATAGTGCATTGTCGGCTCTCTATCGAGCGGCCAAACCCCAGGGGATACAACGTGCCCAAGTCCGAGATTGGTTAAAAAAACAAGACACCTATACCTTACATCGATCTGTCCGTCGCCATTTTCTACGAAACCGGGTCATCGTGGGTGGTATAGATGCCCAGTGGCAAGCGGATTTGATCGATATGAGCGCCTTTGCCAAACACAACGATGGGAATCGGTATATCTTGACGTGCATCGATATCCTGTCGAAGTATGCGTGGGTGGTACCCATCCGGACGAAAACGGGTGCGAATCTTATAGCGGCGTTCAAGGACATCTTCAAGACCGGGCGCAAACCCTTGTATTTGCAAACCGACGAAGGCACGGAATTCCTCAACAGACCGTTCCAACAGTTTCTGAAAGCCCAGAAGGTGTTTTTCTTCCACACGTACAACGAGACCAAGGCTTCCGTTGTGAAAAGGTTCAACCGGACATTCAAAGTCCGCATGTATAAATATTTCACTTATAAGAATACAAGGCGGTACATCGATGTTCTCCCGAAACTTGTGAGTGGATACAATCGTGTCTTGTACCCCAGGCAATCGCAGCGAACGCCGAAGGAGGTGTTCAAGGTCGGGGACCCTGTACGGATCAGTCACGTCAAGGGCAAGTTCGAGAAAAGTTACTTGCCCAACTGGAGCGATGAGCACTTCCTGATTAAACGGCGCCTACCCCGACAGCAGCGAGTCTATGAACTGGAAGATCTTCAAGGGGAACCGTTGCTAGGGACGTTTTACGACACAGAATTACAGCCTGTCGTAAAAACAAAGCAAGACTACTACACGGTGGAGCAGATTTTGAAAACGGAACGCCGCCGTGGCAAACTGTTTCATTTCGTCAAATGGCAAGGCTGGCCAGTTCTTTCAATTCCTGGGTCGCGGCCAACCAGGTGAAACGACTACAAAGCCAGACACCACTACCGTCATCCTTCATTCCACGTTCGACCATGAACACGGCGCTATGGACCAACAGCAGCTGCCTCTGTACACAGCGTCTCCCAAAACGCGCAAAGCGCAAGTGGGCTTTGTGGCCATAGTGCTAATCCTGCTGAGTGTGTTGTACGGAGGAGTGTTTTACGACGTAGCCTATCTCAGCACTCTACTTAACCAACTTAGAACTCCAGCCACCAGTCAAACCAGTCTACAGACCTTCTCTACACCAGTCAACCCCGTGATCGAAACGAGCCAGTCATCAACACCACACCACGTGTACAAGCCACATCGGGCTCCACACCAAGTATACAGTCAACATCTACACCAAGTACACCCACTACGCGACGACCGACGTTGTACCCACCACCACTCCAGTTCACTCGTACCAAATTTACAAGAGCGGGTTACCACGACAGCGCATACAGCTCAAACCATGGACCCTCGGTGGCAGCATCCCTTTACTTGCGTCATCGCAGGACCGACGGGCTCCGGCAAAAAGCACTTCGTCAGGAAGCTCCGTCAACACGCCGACAGCATGATCACCCCACCCATTGCCCGAGTCGTGTGGTGTTATGAAGAATGGCAGGCAGCGTATGCAGCAATGCCCCATATCACGTTCGTGGAAGGCCTACCTAACCTGGCCGATTTGGAACCCGACACCTTGGTGGTTCTGGATGATCTCATGGCGGAGACGGATGCGCGGGTCACCCAACTCTTTACCAAAGGTAGCCATCATCGACGGCTCAGCATCATCTACATTGTGCAGAATCTGTTCAGCAAAAACAAAGAACATCGGAACATCAGCTTAAATGCCCACTATCTAGTGGTCTTCAAAAATCCGAGAGACACCACTCAACTGCTGCACCTGGTGAGACAGATGTATCCCGGCCGCACACCGTTTGCGTTGGAAGCCTTTAAAGATGCGACAACCCCTCAGCACGGGTATATGCTCTTCGACCTCAAGCAAGCCACCCCCGATCACCTTCGACTACGGACCGGAATCTTTCCCGGAGAGACCCACCACGTTTACATGCAAAAATAATGTAAACACACCCACAGTGGCTCCCTCAGCTGGGGTGTGTGTGTTTGATGATGGGGATAATAAAAAGAATTAATACCACATCATGGTTGATTTTGTCTCTGTTCGATATTCAGGAGGTAGCCCGCAAAAGGATAAAAAGAGCAGAGTTGTAGGTTCTAGCATTAGTTGTACATGATGTCTGCGCGAGTACGGAAGCACACCCCGACGCTTCGTGTGTTGAAGGCTTCCGTTGTGAAAAGGTTCAACCGGACATTCAAAGTCCGCATGTATAAATATTTCACTTATAAGAATACAAGGCGGTACATCGATGTTCTCCCGAAACTTGTGAGTGGGTACAATCGTGTCTTGTGTCTTGTACCCCAGGCAATCGCAGCGAACGCCGAAGGAGGTGTTCAAGGTCGGGGATCCTGTACGGATCAGTCACGTCAAGGGCAAGTTCGAGAAAAGTTACTTGCCCAACTGGAGCGATGAGCACTTCCTGATTAAACGGCGCCTACCCCGACAGCAGCGAGTCTATGAACTGGAAGATCTTCAAGGGGAACCGTTGCTAGGGACGTTTTACGACACGGAATTACAGCCTGTCGTAAAAACAAAGCAAGACTACTACACGGTGGAGCAGATTTTGAAAACGGAACGCCGCCGTGGCAAACTGTTTCATTTCGTCAAATGGCAAGGCTGGCCCAGTTCTTTCAATTCCTGGGTCGCGGCCAACCAGGTGAAACGACTATAAAGCCAGACACCACTACCATCATCCTTCATTCCACGTTCGACCATGAACACGGCGCTATGGACCAACAGCAGCTGCCTCTGAACACAGCGTCTCCCAAAACGCACAAAGCGCAAGTGGGCTTTGTGGCCATAGTGCTAATCCTGCTGAGTGTGTTGTACGGAGGAGTGTTTTACGACGTAGCCTATCTCAGCACTCTACTTAACCAACTTAGAACTCCAGCCACCAGTCAAACCAGTCTACAGACCTTCTCTACACCAGTCAACCCCGTGATCGAAACTAGCCAGTCATCATCACCACACCACGTGTACAAGCCACATCGGGCTCCACACCAAGTATACAGTCAACATCTACACCAAGTACACCCACTACGCGACGACCGGCGTTGTACCCACCACCACTCCAGTTCACTCGTACCAAATTTACAAGAGCGGGTTACCACGACAGCGCATACAGCTCAAACCATGGACCCTCGGTGGCAGCATCCCTTCACTTGCGTCATCGCAGGACCGACGGGCTCCGGCAAAAAGCACTTCGTCTGGAAGCTCCTTCAACACGCCGACAGCATGATCACCCCACCCATTGCCCGAGTCGTGTGGTGTTATGAAGAATGGCAGGCAGCGTATGCAGCAATGCCCCATATCACGTTCGTGGAAGGCCTACCTAACCTGGCCGATTTGGAACCCGACACCTTGGTGGTTCTGGATGATCTCATGGCGGAGACGGATGCGCGGGTCACCCAACTCTTTACCAAAGGTAGCCATCATCGACGGCTCAGCATCATCTACATTGTGCAGAATCTGTTCAGTAAAAACAAAGAACATCGGAACATCAGCTTAAATGCCCACTATCTAGTGGTCTTCAAAAACCCGAGAGATACCACTCAACTGCTGCACCTGGCGAGACAGATGTATCCCGGCCGCACACCGTTTGCGTTGGAAGCCTTTAAAGATGCGACAACCCCTCAGCACGGGTATATGCTCTTCGACCTCAAGCAAGCCACCCCCGATCACCTTCGACTACGGACCGGAATCTTTCCCGGAGAGACCCACCACGTTTACATGCAAAAATAATGTAAACACACCCACAGTGGCTCCCTCAGCTGGGGTGTGTGTGTTTGATGATGGGGATAATAAAAAGAATTAATACCACATCATGGTTGACTTTGTCTCTGTTCGATATTCAGGAGGTAGCCCGCAAAAGGATAAAAAGAGCAGAGTTGTGGGTTCTAGCATTAGTTGTACATGATGTCTGCGCGAGTACGGAAGCACGCCCCGACGCTCCGTGTATTGAAGACGGCCCCACCCGAGTTGGTCCGAACCATTGTACGCGGTGCGGACCCTGACCTTGTACGCTGTCTGTGCGAGATCGGGTACAACCTGTTAAAAGGCAACGTACCACTGACTCCGGCTCAGAAGACCAAGTTGACCAAGCATAAGACAGGTCTCCGAACCCTAGTCCAGAAGCGAGTCTCTCAAACACAAAAGAAAAAGGTGTTACAGAAAGGCGGCTTTCTCGGGGCCATCTTATCACCGTTGGCCGCTTCCGTGTTGGGTCCAGTATTGGGTGGACTCTTCGGCCGACAATGAACCACGCGAAAAAAATGGTCCTCATCGAACCACGGTTCATTCAAAACCTCCAATCGCCCTACCCTGTTCCACCTACGGTGAAGACCATAAACACCCTCAATGAAGAGATGCAACAGATCTTACAAAGACTGGGGTTAAGCGACAGTGAGAAAGTACAACGGTACAATGAGACGCTTCAACGGTACATGACGTTCATGGACCAATACAAAACCCTCTCTACCCCACCACCACCACCACCACGCGACACACCGCCGACCTCAGCACAGCTCCAACAGCCGCCATTACCAGGGGTACCACCCACAGCCCCACAGTGGGTGGAAGATGAAGTCCTGAAGAGGGTACCTGCATCGGTCAAGAAACAAACTGGCCTGGTATTACAACGGATGAAACAGAATCCTAACATGACTTGGAATGATAAAGGCGAACTCCTGGTACAGACTCAGGTGGTCCCCGGTACCCACATGACGGATTTATATGCTGCGTTAACGCAGGTCGCACACGGATCCTCGAGGATGGGAGGTCTTCGCTCAAGGCTTGAAAGACATGCATGTACCACAGGACTTGATGAGGAACCCCCACCGCTGGGCCTTTATGCAGCGTGACTCACCGAGTCATGCACCACGACAGACTCCACAACCTTGGGAAGCCGAGTGGGAACCGGAGTCACCCCCCAAAACACCACCACAACGGGCACCTTCTTTTCAGGCCTTTAAAAAACCACCCTTGATCAGGACACCCCACATCTCCAGAGCCGTGACACGTGGCAATTACAACACACCGCGACGAACACGACGCCGAACACAACCGCCCAAGGCCTGGAACACCTATTAAAACCAACGGCGGCAGCAGGACAGCTCAGTCGCCATGTTTTAGCTCACCCTACCCAGTAACAGTTCGCTGGATGTGTTTCCTGACAACACCGTGGCCAAGTACGTCACCCAGTTACCGCAACCGTTGCATTTACCTGGACGATGGAAATGTGGCCTCGTGGATATCCAATACCCTCACTCGTGGTACAACGTGCGAGCCAATGAAGTGTGGTACGAGGCGACCTACGAAGGCAAAAACACCCGACTCACCCTCCCCGAAGGCCAATAAGATACCCCCAAGGAGTTCATGGGTGGGCTGACAAGACTGTTGCATTATAAGGCTCTACGGGAGGTCACGAATTCTTCAAAACCCATCAAATCCTTTCCCTTCAAGAATCACGTGGACTTCGATTACAACGCACACAACGACAAGGCACAGATCCTTCTCACCGCCAACGTGAGTGTCGTACTGAGTCCTATCCTACAGCAAATGCTGGGTCTCGCTCACGCGACCTACACGGGTCCATCCGAGGACCATGGCCAGATCCCGATGGATATAAAGTCGGGTATGTACGGACTCTACGTCTACTCGGACGTAGTCGACAACCACATCGTTGGCGATATCAACACACCTCTGTTACGGGTGGCCCCCATTAAAAAGATGTATGGAGATCAAATCACCCACAGTTTCACCCACATGCTCTACCTGCCCGTACGACAAACCAACAACACTATCACGGTGGATATAAGAGATGACACGGGACGACCGGTGGCATTCGAACGAGGAAAAGTGGTGCTGACACTTCATTTTCGACAAGCACGTGCTCCCCACTTTGCATAATGAAAGTACCTTACGAGTGCGATGCACGCAGCTATGCCGACTATTATGCCCAACAGGCCGGGGGTGGCTTTCCGGTCTTTAGCGGTGCACGCATGCAACGAGGACATGGACTGGGGAACATACTCGGCAGCATCGTCAAAACGTTCCTGCCCTTGGTGACGCGTGGGGTGAAAGCAATCGGCAAACAAGCGGTACGCAGTGGACTGCAAGTGGCCGGTGATGTCTTGGGGGGTACGGCACCCAAAGAAGCCTTGAAACGGCGGGCCAAAGAAGCGGGAGAGGTCTTGGTGGCCAAAGCACAACGCACCGTAGGGAATAAAAGAGCTGCCCCACCGAGACTACGCACCAGTTGACGACCGACCCAGCGACGACGCACATCGAAGACCCAGAATATCTTTTCTTAAACATGTCCTTGATCCACGCAGAGTCCTGTCCCTCCACCAACAGTGAATTTGATTTGTGGACCGTGCCGCCCACACAGACCAGTGCCGAACAAGGATTATGAGTGGAGCATCACCCGCTCTCCAGCATCAACGAAACAGGGCCCATCGAGTTCACCATCAGTAATGCGGATACGGCCTATGTGGATTTAGCCCATACACACTTGTATGTGAAAGCCAAGGTCGTCAATGGGGATGGCTCCAGAATCATCCAAGCTGCAACGGTGGGCCCGACGAATCTCTGGCTGCACTCGATGTTTCAACAGGTGGATATTTTTCTCAGCGACAAACTTATCAGTAACTCGACCAACACGTACCCCTATCGAGCCTACATCGAGACACTGTTGTCGTATGGCCGAGAGGCTAAAAAATCTCAGCTGACAGCCGCTTTATTCTACCAGGACATAGCCGAGCACATGGACACGGTGGACAATGTGGGATATAACAAACGGAAGGCTTTCACTGCGAACGGTGCCTCGGTGGATCTCATTGGTCGACTACACGCAGACATGTTCATGCAAGACCGGTACCTCTTGAACAAGATCCGACTGATACGGGCGCCTCCGACCTTCGCCTTGATGGCCACTAACGTAGATGGGCATGCAGCTGACTATAAGATTGTTATCCAAGACGCAGTCCTGTATGTCCGAAAAGTGAAACCGAATCCAGCCGTTCAATTGGGACACATGAAAGCCTTGGAAACAAAACCAGCCCAGTACCCTATCCGACGTGTGCAAACCAAAGTGTTCTCTGTGTCTGCTGGAAATATGAGCGCCAACAAAGAAAACCTGTTCCTGGGGGAACTACCCAAGCGATTGATCCTGGCCTGTGTGGAAAATACCAGTTTCAGCGGAGCCTACCCAGGGAATCCGTTTGACTTTAAACATTTCGGCATCAATTTTGTGGCCCTGCATGTGGATGGACAACAGGTCCCAGCCACGGCCTTAACACCGAACTTTGGGCACAGGAATTTCATTCGAGCCTACCAGAGCCTGTTTACAGCCACCGGTCAAATCAACCAGCACGAAGGGAATATGAACAGTCGGGAGGACTACGCGAACGGATACACGTTGTTCTGTTTCGATCTGACCCCCACCTTAGAGAACGACCATCAGCTGGCCCTGGCCAAGCAAGGCAATTTACGGTTGGAAATCCACTTTCAACGAGCCCTCCGGAGCACCGTCAATGTGATCTGCCACGCCGAGTTTGACAACATCATTCAAGTGGACAAGGCGCGCAACATCCTGTGTGACTTCTCCACCTAACATGGATACAGACCAGATAACCACCGTGCTGGAGAATGACCCAGAGACACGTATGGTGTTTCAAGGGGTGTTCGCCCGAGATGTATTCCCATTAGACCGTATGTATCCTGCTGCTTACGTTCTCAACACGGACCCGATGGATCGGCCCGGTGAACATTGGGTGAGCGTGTACTTGACAGAACAGCAGGGCGAATACTTTGACCCGTACGGCCTGCCACCCCTCCATCCCGATTTAACAGACTTCATGGATCAAAGCACAGAGACGTGGTGTTGGAACAGTCAAACGTTGCAAAGCCTGACCAGTAGCGTGTGCGGACAATATTGCTTGTTTTACCTGTACCATCGATGCCGGGGAAGGATCTTATCTACCATCGTACAGATGTTTGACGAGTACCCCAAGGCCGAAGACCGCGATGTACTCGTATATGACTGGGCCGCCCATCATTTCAATGTACAAGCCCCGTTCTGGGCTTAAGTTCTTTCAATGTACACACGCCCGCTGTTCTGGGCTTAAGTTTACAAGCCCCTGTTCTGGGCTTCAGTTCTTTCAATGTACAAGCCCCCTGTTCTGGGCTTCAGTTCTTTCAATGTACAAGCCCCTTGTTCTGGGCTTCAGTTTTCACGTGGTTGCTCTCACGTTGTTGTTGTTCACTGAATAAAAAAATGAGATCTCACCAAAAAACCCTGTCTTGTGTGTTTTCTATATGAGCATAGTGCATGAAGGCTATAACAGACATGTGGGGATTGGGTCAATGAATGAGAAAAGTAGCCAATCAGTGGCCTAGGATGGGGCCAGATGTAACCCATCAATGTCCAGAAACAATGCAAGAGCACTGCAGTAAAATAGAGAGCCAATGAAATCAGCCCACAGACCAAGTACATGTTTTGGTCTAGGTTACGAGCGGGCATTCCAACATTTGACGAAAAGTTACAAGTTACAAGAGCCACAGGTGGAGTGAAGTGAGAAACAAAATGAGATCTCACCAAAAAAAAACCTTGTCTTGTGTGTGTTTTATACGCACTCTATACTGGAGGTCAAAGGTCAATGGGAGTCAATATACGCCCTTGATAGGGGTTTTCCCCTAGTTTAGGGGTAAAGTCCGTGTTCCGTTTTTTATATTTTTCTGGAGAAACTTTTACATGCACCCACCCATGCACCCAGGCCCCGATAAGCCCGGGGACCGATATGACCCCTTTTGGATAGGGTTGATAGGTGTTTTCCCCTAGTTTAGGGATAAAGTCCGTGTTCCGCTTTTTATATTTTCGGGACAAATCCTAATTTTACATACACCCACTCCCACGCTCTCTCAGCAGGCCCCGATAAGCCAGAGACCGATATTAGCCCTTTGGGATAGGGTTGATAGGAGTTTTTCCGTAGTTTAGCGGTAAAGTCCGTGTTCCGCTTTTTATATTTCCGGGACAAATCCTAATTTTACATACACCCACTCCAGGTAGAACCCGATAAGCCAGGGACCGATATTAGCCCTTTGGGATAGAGTTGATAGGGGTTTTCCCCTATTTTAGAGGTAAAGTCCGTGTTCCGTCATTTTCATCTGACGACGATACAGCTCACCAATCCCCAGTGTACGAGTTGTCACAGCGAAACAGCTCACCAATTACCAATATACGAGTTGTCAGAGCATTTCCATCATAGCTCTCTAGATTTGTATCTAATACCGCTTATGCCGGTGCTAGGGGCCGTGTGGCCATATCATCCAAGTTGCCACATGAACAGGTACAATAAAAGCGTAACTGAGATACAACACATATCACGAATCGTTAGATTCTTGGTATGTGCTTTAGAATAGGTTAACCAGAAGACTATTCTGTGAAGTCATGTGACGCAGTCAGTATGTCGGCACCTCTTCCCACTTCCCTTATATGTGTTGTAATATTTACCTGTATATGGCGAGATTCTGCTGGTGGACGTTTCGTCCCCGAGGCCCGCCCCCTGTACAGACCTTTTGGTCTGTGATATATGTTGGCATTTGTGGGAAGTTGATGCTGGGTCGACATCGGGCCTTACAGACTAGTCTTTTGTGTTAAATGCCGTCATTTTCATCTGACGACGATACTGGGGTCGATTTCATGAAACCTCACTTGAGACAATTTTCACACTTGAAAGTTCAAGTGCACTTCAAAATCTCCCTTGACTTGAGTTTTTGCTTTTCATGAAAGTTCACTTGAACCTGAAATCGCACTTGAGTTCAAGTGTGGTATGACCTCCCTTGAAAACCGCACTTGAAATAAAAACGTACTTGAAATGACCAATACGACGGGAGATGGTGTCGAAAAATAAGTTTTTTACATGTGCCCAAGCATCATAATACACGTAGGGGCATTGTTCTTCATCTCATAAGTCCAAACATGGCACAGACATATTTATTTGACACGTGAAATTCTACCGATCGGCTCCGACGCATCAAGGATTTTGAGCATGCACTTGATTCTGCGGGGGTACTATTTATTACCAAATCGCACAAAAGACTTCCAAAAAGGTCACTTCAAACATCACTTGACCAAGTGCAGCCAAAAACGTTTGGTGGAACACAACTTGAGATTTTTTTTAAGTGCACTTGGTCAAGTGCGAAAATTGCCCTTGAAAAAGTCAAGTCAAGTGAGGTTTCATGAAATCGGCCCCAGCTCACCAATCCCCAGTGTACGAGTTGTCACAGCGAAACAGCTCACCAATTACCAATATACGAGTTGTCAGAGCATTTCCATCATAGCTCTCTAGATTTGTATCTAATACCGCTTATGCCGGTGCTAGGGGCCGTGTGGTCATTTCATCCAAGTTGCCACATGAACAGGTACAATAAAAGCGTACCTGAGATACAACACATATCACGAATCGTTAGATTCTTGGTATGTGCTTTTGAATAGTTTAACCGGAAGACTATACTCTGAAGTCATGTGACTCTGTCAGTATGTCGGCACCTCTTCCCACTTCCCTTATATGTGTTGTAATTTTATATTTTCGAGACAAATCCTCATTTTACATACACCCACCCATGACTTGCAAAATCCTTCCGTATGGACCCCAAGTCCCCGACTCAAATGAATGGACGGCATACAAGTCCGTACATGCACTCCTAATCACGTGACCGCCGCATGATGGAAAAACCCCAGAACCAAGTCAGTACATCCCATACGGACCTCACCGAAAAGACACGGACGTACCCGAAAAGACACGGACCTCACCGAAAAGGCACGAAGGTGAACGACATTGTAGGGGAAAACCCCACAGACAGGTCAGTACATGTCCTATTAAGGTCAGTACACGCATTTCTATCATTCAATATAACATTGAACTATCACGTGATCTTCCCGTGATTCCCCAAATACAGTACATGCATAGGTCACGCCCCGTGATGGAAAAACCCCAGCCCTAACATGTCTAAACATGATCCAAGGCAGAACTGTACAACCCAGAACAAGTCTGGACATGCCTTGATCTCGGGGAGCCAGGTGTTCGGCACGTGAACTCACTCACGCAGACGCCAGACCAGGTGTTCACCGCAACATTGTAGCGAACGTGCAACATTGTTGCAATTCGGGGAGCCAGGTGTTCGGCACGTGACAACCCCAAGCAGACGACAGCGAAATTCTGGCGGGAAAAAACCCCCACAGACAGTGCATGGCCTATCATGTTCCCATCTCACCGACGTACCTTTCGCACCGAAAACACACGAAAGTGAACGACATTGTAGGGAAAACCCCCACAGACAGTTCAGTACATGTCCTATCAGGTTCACATGCCCTCAGACCGGAAGTGACGTCATACCGTACGTGATGGGAAAAACCCTAGCATGTCTAAACATGATCCAAGGTCAAAGACAAGATGAAAGGATACAGGTCAAGTGCACTCATTGACCTTTGACCTCTGTCACGTGACTGTCTCAAATTTAAGTGCAAAGAGGTCAATGCGCGGGCTTTTGCGGTCTATATACTACTGTCCGGGCTGGGTTGAAGCATAGCAAGCGGACACTCATATCTGAGGGACCACCGTTTCTGTCACACCGGTACCATGGTATTAGGTGGCTCTATAGGTGATCAATGGAATTCAAAATCGTGTTTCAATTGTATGGAAACCCTAACTGATGATGAAAGACTCGAAGCAATCCAAGTATAACAGCTCTAAAATATACGGATGTAAAAAAGACAGAACATTTATGTCTTGTAGATCACTATCTAAAAACCAGTTGTTCGGAGTTACATTTATCTTAGTTTATGTTAAACTAAGATAAATGTAACTCCGAAGATTGAAGTCATGGAGGTACGTGATATGATACTATATTTCGGCTATAGGTTATGCCATCATCAGGATCGTATAATTTATGCCATCATCAGGATCGTATCCTGATGATGGCATAAATTATAGCCGAAATATAGTATCATATCACGTACCAACATGACTTCAATCTTCGGAGTTTCATTTATCTTAGTTTAGATCACTATCTCCATCATTAGTTTCAGAAGTTCGTGGTTTTACCATGGAGTATTTCTGCTTGACAACTAAAAAAGTAAAAAGTTGCTATGACACGAGTAGTAGGTAGCAACCCGCTCGATTATTGTTTTCCAGGGAGGTAACTCTTGGTCCCCTTTTTTCCAGGTTAAAGGTATAGGGGACGCCCCATCGCCTTTCACCTCTGGGGCGCCAGGGGGCGCCACCAGCTCAAGGTCACGTGGAGGTCAAAAGTAGTTCCGGCAACCTGTAACCTTTGTATTCCTCCGCGGACAGAAAGTAGTCCCATGTCAACCAAGTGGCTTCCAATGTTAATGTATACGGGGAATGCCTGAAAAGAGTATGGGAATAGACGTTTTGTGACCGGGGTGGGTCCCTAGTGGACCGAATGGGTCGAGTGAGGTGTCAAAGTGAAGCGCTCCTCGAGGGCCATTCAGTCATGGGTGGGTGCATGTAAAATTAGGATTTTTTCCCCGAAAAAATAAAAAGCGAAACACGGACTTTACCCCTATCAACTCTAGCCAAAAGGGCTAATATCGGTCAATGGGGTGGGTGCATGTAAAATTAGGATTTTTTCCCGAAAATATAAAAAGCGGAATACGGAATTTACCCCTAAAATAGGGGAAAACCCCTATCACCTCTAGCCAAAAGGGCTAATATCGGTCCCCAGGCTTATCGGGGCCTGCCTGTCAAGTCAATGGGGTGGGTGTATGTAAAATTAGGATTTTTTCCCGAAACTATAAAAAGTGGAACTCGGACTTTACCCCTACAATAGGGGTCTGTATTATACAATATAAAGGAAAATGCCTGTATGGGGTATGGGGATGGTCATTTTTTTTCGTGAGCTTTACTATGGGTTGTGAGGTCTCGTTTTTCTCGTCTCACCAAGAAAAACACGATGGGAGGGGTCCCGGGGCGAAGCGGTGAAATTTTGGGGAAAAGTCACTGAGGTCTGTATATAGGATCATACTGGCTATATGGGGGAGGGGTGGTCAATTTTTTTTGTGGGCTTTACTATGGGTTGTGGGGTCTCGTTTTTCTCGAATATGGGCGGGTTTTTCAACTATGGGTCGAGTGAGGTGTCAAAGTGAAGCGCTCCTCGAGGGCCATTCAGTCATGGGTGGGTGCATGTAAAATTAGGATTTTTTTCCGAAAAAATAAAAAGCGAAACACGGACTTTACCCCTAAAATAGGGGAAAACCCCTATCAACTCTAGCCAAAAGGGCTAATATCGGTCCCCGATAGGGGCCTGCCTATCAAGTCAATGGGGTGGGTGCATGTAAAATTAGGATTTTTTCCCGAAAATATAAAAAGCGGAATGCGGAATTTACTCCTAAAATAGGGGAAACCCCTATCACCTCTAGCCAAAAGGGCTAATATCGGTCCCCGGGCTTATCGGGGCCTGCCTATCAAGTCAATGGGGTGGGTGTATGTAAAATTAGGATTTTTTCCCGAAACTATAAAAAGTGGAACTCGGACTTTACCCCTACAATAGGGGTCTGTATTATACAATATAAAGGAAAATGCCTGTATGGGGTATGGGGATGGTCATTTTTTTTCGTGGGCTTTACTATGGGTTGTGGGGTCTCGTTTTTCTCGTCTCGCCGAGAAAAACACAATGGGAGGGGTTCCGGAGCGAATCGGTGAAATTTTTGGGAAAAGTCAACGAGGTCTGTATATAGCCACATAGGCCGGCTATGGGAGGGATATGTCCATCCTGGGAAATTCACACACGTTCATTGTGATGTGGGTTGTTTGGTCTTGTTTTTCATGTCTCGTCATTTAGAACATGATGGGAAGGGTCCCGGAGCGAAACGGTGAAATTTTTGCAAAGTACCATATAGCCCATATAGCTCCATACTGGCTATGGGGATATAGGTCCAACCTGGGAAATTCACACACGTTCATTGTGATATGGGTTGTTTGGTCTTGTTTTTCACGTCTCATCATTTAGAACACGATGGGAAGGGTTTCGAAGCGAAACGGTGAAATTTTTGGAAAAAGTTCACCGAGGCCTGGGTAGGCTTATAGGCCTATACTGCATGGCTATGGAGGTATAGGTCCATACGGGGTGAACGTTTTGGGGCCTAGGTGAGCCCCTAATGGTCCTATGGTGTCGTATGAGGTCTTATTTTGAAGCTCTCGTGGAGTTTGTAATGTATCGACTCATGGTTCGTCCGTGTGCAAGAGTCTGCGCATGCGTAGTCTGGCCGTAGTATAGAAAGCAGGCATGTTGGTGATGCGTGGGGGTGTCTTTTAACCCACCACTAGGCGTTCATGGTTGTGGTTTGGTGGGTTGTGACGTCACTTCCGGGTTTCACTAAAACTACCTTCGAACACAGAAGAGTTCCAATTTTTCCCGTACACGTAGGATCCGGATGTTCAACATCCGGGGTTTTTCCCGGCCCGGCCCGGCCCGCCCCGGCCGCAGCGCGCGCGCGGGTTACTCCGGCCGCAGCGCGCGCGCGCGTCATCACCGGCAGTGCGCGGATGAATGTCGGGTCAAAAGGTCAAAGGTCACATCCAGGTCAAAAGATCCAAGGTCTCCCATTCGGAGACAATGTTGCGGCATCGATATACAGAGCTTGAACCCGTAAAGGGGATTGTAAATTAACCTGGGAAGGATGGGCAGTTCCATTTGGACCAATCAGCGGTCGAGAAAAAGAGCCAATGAGCGATCGATAAAAGAACCAATGGACGGGTACTAGAATTTTGCTCACGTCTGCGCCTACATCCGGGTACTGGGATGCTTTCGCCTACGTCCGCGCCTACATCCGGGTTCTTGTACACCCGGGTAATGTTTTCTGGACATGGATGGGTTACCTTTGGCTCCATTCTAGGCCACTGATTGGCTAATACGGTGTTCAAAGCCAGTTTCATGCATTATGCTCATATAGAAAACACACAAGACAGGGTTTTTTGGTGAGATCTCATTTTTTTTATTCAGTGAACAACAACAACGTGAGAACAACCACGTGAAAACTGAAGCCCAGAACAAGGGGCTTGTACATTGAAAGAACTGAAGCCCAGAACAGGGGTCTTGTACATTGAAAGAACTGAAGCCCAGAACAGGGGGCTTGTAAGCTTAAGCCCAAAACAGCAGGCTTGTACATTGAAAGAACTTAAGCCCAGAACGGGCCTTGTACATTGAAATGATGGGCGGCCCAGTCATATACGAGTACATCGCGGTCCTCGGCCTTGGGGTACTCGTCAAACATCTGTACGATGATAGATAAGGTCCTTCCCCGGCATCGATGGTACAGGTAAAACAAGCAATATTGTCCGCACACGCTATGGGTCAGGCTTTGCAACGTTTGACTGTTCCAACACCACGTCTCTGTACCTTGATCCATGAAGTCTGTTAAATCGCGATGGAGGGGTGGCAGGCCGTACGGGTCAAAGTATTCGCCCTGCTGTTCTGTCAAGTACACGGTCACCCAATGTTCACCGGGCCGATCCATCGGGTCCGTGTTGAGAACGTATGCAGCAGGATACACACGGTCTAATGGGAACACATCTCGGGCGAACACCCCTTGAAAGACCATACGTGTCCCTGGGTCATTCTCCAGCACGGTGGTTATCTGGTCTGTATCCATGTTAGGTGGGAAAGTCACACAGGACGTTGCGCGCCTTGTCCCCTTGAATGATGTTGTCAAACTCGGCGTAGCAGATCACATTGACGGTGGTCCCCAGGGCTCGTGCAAAGTGGATTTCCAACCGTAAATTGCCTTGCATGGCCAGGGTCAGCTGATGGTCGTTCTCTAAGGTGGGGGTCAGATCGAAACAGAACAACGTGTATCCGTTCGCGTAGTCCTCCCGACTGATCAAATTCCCTTCGTCCTGGTTGATTTGACCGGTGGCTGTAAACAGGCTCTGATAGGCTCGAATGAAATTCCTGCGCCCAAAGTTCGGTGTGAAGGCCGTGGCTGGGACCTGTTGTCCATCCACATGCAGGGCCACAAAAGTGATGCCGAAATGTTTAAAGTCAAACGGATTCCCTGGGTAGGCTCCGCTGAAACTGGTATTTTCCACACAGGCCAGGATCAATCGCTTGGGTAGTTCCCCCAGGAACAGGTTTTCTTTGTTGGCGCCCATATTTCCAGCAGGCACAGAGAACACTTTGGTTTGTACACGTCGGATAGGGTACTGGGCTGGTTTTGTTTCCAAGGCTTTCATGTGTCCCAATTGAACGGCTTGATTCGGTTTCACTTTTCGGACATACAGGACTGCGTCTTGGATAACAATCTTATAGTCAGCTGCATGCCCATCTACGTTAGTGGCCCTCAAGGCGAAGGTCGGCGGCGCCCGTATCAGTCGGATTTTGATGGGGAACTTGTTCAAGAGGTAAAGGTCTTGCATGAACATGTCTGCGTGTAGTCGACCCATGAGATCCACCGAGGCACCGTTCGCAGTGAAAGCCTTCCGTTTGTTATATCCCACATTGTCCACCGTGTCCATGTGCTCGGGTGTGTCCTGGTAGAATAAAGCGGCTGTCAGCTGAGATTTTTAGCCTCTCGGCCATACGACAACAGTGTCTCGATGTAGGCTCGATAGGGGTACGTGTTGGTCGAGTCACTGATGAGTTTGTCGCTGAGAAAAATATCCACCTGTTGAAACATCGAGTGCAGCCAGAGATTCGTCGGGCCCACCTTTGCAGATTGGATGATTCTGGAGCCATCCTCATTGACGACCTTGGCTTTCACATACAAGTATGTATGGGCTAAATCCACATAGGCCGTATCCGCATTACTGGTGGTGAACTCGATGGGCCCTGTTTCGTTGATGCTGGAGAGCGGGAGATGCTCCACCCATAATCCTTGTTCGGCACTGGTCTGTGTGGGCGGCACGGTCCACAAATCAAATTCACTGTTGGTGGAGGGACAGCACTCTGCGTGGATCAAGGACATTTTTAAGAAAATATATCCTGGGTCTTCGATGTGCGTCGTCGCTGGGTAGGTCGTCGACTGGTGCGTGCTCTCGGTGGGGTAGCTCTTTTATTCACTACGGTGCGTTGTGCTTTGGCCACCAAGACGCCTCCCGCTTCTTTGGCCCGCCGTTTCAAGGATTCTTTGGGTGCCGTACCCCCAAGACATCACCGCCCACTTGCAGTCCACTGCGTACCGCTTGTTTGCCGATTGCTTTCACCCCACGCGTCACCAAGGGCAGGAACGTTTTGACGATGCTGCCGAGTATGTTCCCCGGCCCATGTCCTCGCTGCATGCGTGCACCGCTAAAGACCGGAAAGCCACCCCCGGCCTGCTGGGCATAATAATCCATATAGCTGCGTGCATCGCACTCGTAAGGTACTTTCATTATGCAAAGTGGGGAGCACGTGCTTGTCGAAAATGAAGTGTCAGCACCACTTTTCCTCGTTCGAATGCCACCGGTCGTCCCGTGTCATCTCTTATATCCACCGTGATAGTGTTGATGTCGGTTTGTCGTACGGGCAGGTAGAGCATGTGGGTGAAACTGTGGGTGATTTGATCTCCATACGTCTTTTTAATGGGGACCACCCGTAACAGAGGTGTGTTGATATCGCCCACGATGTGGTTGTCGACTACGTCCGAGTAGACGTAGAGTCCGTACATACCCGACTTCATATCCATCGGGATGTGGCCATGGTCCTCGGATGGACCCGTGTAGGTCGGGTGAGCGAGACCCAGCATTTGCTGTAGGATAGGACTCAGTACGACACTCACGTTGGCGGTGAGAAGGATCTGTGCCTTGTCATTGTGTGCGTTGTAATCGAAGTCCACGTGATTCTTGAAGGGAAAGGATTTGATGGGTTTTTGATGTATTCGTGACCTCCCGTAGAGCCTTATAATGCAACAGTCTTGTCAGCCCACCCATGAACTCCTTGGGGGTATCGTATTGGCCTTCGGGGAGGGTGAGTCGGGTGTTTTTGCCTTCGTATGTCGCCTCGTACCACACTTCATTGGCTCGCACGTTGTACCACGAGTAAGGGTATTGGATATCCACGAGGCCACATTCCCATCGTCCAGGTAAATGCAACGGTTGCGGTAACTGGGTCACGTACTTGGCCAAGGTGTTGTCAGGAAACACATCCAGCGAACTGTTACTGGGTAGGGTGAGGTAAAACATGGCGACTGAGCTGTCCTGCTGCTGCTGTTGGTTTTAATAGGTGTTCCAGGCCTTGGGCGGTTGTGTCCGGCGTCGTGTTCGTCGCGGTGACTTGCTACGTGTCACGGCTCTGGAGATGTGGGGTGTCCTGATCAAGGGTGGTTTTTTAAAGGCCTGAAAAGAAGGTGCCCGTTGTGGTGGTGTTTTGGGGGGTGACTCCGGTTCCCACTCGGCTTCCCAAGGTTGTGGAGTCTGTCGTGGTGCACGACTCGGTGAGTCACGCTGCATAAAGGCCCAGCGGTGGGGGTTCCCCACCAATTCCTGTGGTACATGCATGTCTTTCAAGCCTTGAGCGAAGACCTCCCATCCTCGAGGATCCGTGTGCGACCTGCGTTGACGCATCAGGTCATTCACTAAATCCGCCATGTGGGTGCCGGGAACCACCTGATTCTGTACCAGTAGTTCGCCTTTATCATTCCAAGTCATGTTAGGATTCTGTTTCATCCGTTGTAATACCAGGCCAGCTTGTTTCTTGAACGATGCAGGTACACTCTTCGGCACTTCGTCTTCCACCCACTGTGGGGCTGCGGGTGGTACCCCTGGTAATGGCGGCTGTTGGAGCGGTGCTAAGGTCGGCGGTGTGTCACGTGGTGGTGGTGGTGGTGGTGGTGGGGTAGAGAGGGTTTTGTATTGGTCCATGAACGTCATGTACCGTTGAAGCGTCTCATTGTACCGTTGTACTTTCTCACTGTCGCTTAACCCCGGTCTTTGTAAGATCTGTTGCATCTCTCCATCGAGGGTGTGTATGGTCTTCACCGTAGGTGAGACAGGGTAGGGCGATTGGAGGATTTTAAGGAACCGTGGTTCGACGAGGACCATTTTTTTCGTGTGGTTCATTGTCGGCCGAAGAGTCCACCCAATACTGGACCCAACACGGAAGCGGCCAACGGTGCTAAGATGGCCCCGAGAAAGCCGCCTTTCTGTAACACCTTTTTCTTCTGTGTTTGAGAGACTCGCTTCTGGACTAAGGTTCGGAGACCTGTCTTATGCTTGGTCAACTTGGTCTTCTGAGCCGAAGTCAGTGGTACGTTGCCTTTTAACAGGTTGTACCCGATCTCGCACAAACAGCGTACAAGGTCAGGGTCCGCACCGCGTACAATGGTTCGGACTAACTCGGGTGGGGCCGTCTTCAATACACGGAGCGTGGGAGCGTGCTTCCGTACTCGCGCAGACATCATGTACAACTAATGCCAGAACTCACAACTCTGCCCTTTTTATCTACCTCAGAGAACAGAGACAAAGTCAACCATGCTGTGGTATTCATTCTTTTTATTATCCCCATCATCAAACACACACTCCAGCTGGGGGAGCCACTGTGGGTGTGTTTACATTATTTTTGCATGTACATGTGGTGGGCCTCTCCGGGAAAGATGCCGGTCCGTTGTCGAAGGTGGTTGGGGGTGGCTTGCTTTAGGTCGAAGAGCATATACCCGTGCTGAGGGGTTGTGGCATCTTTAAAGGCTTCCAACGCAAACGGTGTGCGGCCGGGATACATCTGTCTCGCCAGGTGCAGCAGTTGAGTGGTGTCTCTCGGGTTTTTGAAGACCACCAGGTAGTGGGCATTTAAGTTGATGTTCCGATGTTCTTTGTTTTTACTGAACAGATTCTGCACAATGTAGATGATGCTGAGCCGTCGATGGTAGCTGCCTTTGGTAAAGAGTTGGGTGACCCGCGCATCCGTCTCCGCCATGAGATCATCCAGAACCACCAAGGTGTCGGGTTCCAAATCGGCCAGGTTGGGTAGGCCTTCCACGAACGTGATGTGGGGTATTGCTGCATATGCTGCCTGCCATTCTCCGTAACACCACTCGGGCAATGGGTGGGGTGATCATGCTGTCGGCGTGTTGAAGGAGCTTCCTGACGAAGTGCGTTTTGCTGGAGCCCGTCGGCCCTGCGATGACGCAAGTGAAGGGATGCTGCCACCGAGGGTCCATGGTTCGAGCTGTATGCGCTGTCGTGGTAACCCGCTCTTGTAAATTTCGTACGAGTGAACTGGAGTGGTGGTGGTGGGTACAACGTCGGTCGTCGTTGTCTGTTCACTGTGAGTGATGATGGTGGTGGATATAACGTCGGTCGTCGTTGTCTGTTCAGTGTGAGGGATGAAATCCGGTTGGTTTTCAGACGTAGTGGGTGTACTTGGTGTAGGTGTGGAGCTTGGTGTGGAGCTCGTTGTGGCTTGTACACGTGGTGTGGTGATGACTGGGCTCGTTTCGATCACGGAGGTGACTGGTGCTATCTGTAGACTGGTTTCACTGATGGCTGGTGTTCTCAGTTGGTTAAGTAGCGTGCTGACATAGGCTACGTCGTAAAACACACCTCCGTACAACACACTCAGCAGGGTTAGCAGTATCACCACAAAGCCCACTTGCGCTTTGCGCGCTTTGGGAGACGCTGTGTTCAGAGGCAGCTGCTGTTTGTCCATAGCACTGTGGTCGGACGTGGAATGAAGGATGACGGCAGTGGTGTCTGGCTTTATAGTCGTTTCACCTGGTTGGCAGCGACCCAGGAATTGAAGGAACTGGGCCATCCTTGCCATTTGACGAAATGAAACAGTTTGCCACGTCGACGTTCCGTTTTCAAAATCTGCTCCACCGTGTAGTAGTCTTGCTGTGTTTTTACGACAGGCTGTAATTCCATCTCGTAAAACGCCCCTAGCAACGGTTCCCCTTGAAGATCTTCCAGTTCATAGACTCGCTGCTGTTGGGGTAGGCGCCGTTTAATCAGGAAGTGCTCATCGCTCCAGTTGGGCAAGTAACTTTTCTCAAATTGTCCTTTGACTTTACTGATCCGTACAGGGTCCCCGACCTTGTACACCGCCTTCGGCGTTCGCTGCGATTGCCTGGGGTACAAGACACGCCGGACTTGGGCTTCACTGCGTTGGGTCACGGTACTGGGGGCTCTCTCTATACTTCGATGATAGGCTCGATTGTAACCACTCACAAGTTTCGGGATAACATCGATGTACCGCCTTGTATTCTTATAGGTGAAATATTTATACATGCGGCCTTTGAATGTCCTGTTGAACCTTTCCACCACGGAAGCTTTGGTCTCGTTGTACGTATGGAAGAAAAACACCTTCTGTTTCTTGAGAAAGGCTTGGAACGGTCTGTTGAGGAATTCCGTGCCTTCGTCGGTTTGCAAATACAAAGGTTTGCGCCCGATCTTGAAGATGTCTTTGAACGCCGCTATGAGATTCGCCCCCGTTTTCGTCCGGATGGGTACCACCCACGCATACTTGGATAGGATATCGATGCACGTCAAGATATACCGATTCCCATCGTTGTGTTTGGCAAAGGCGTTCATATCGACCAAATCCGCTTGCCACTGGGCATCTATTCCTCCCACGATGACCCAATTCCGTAGAAAATGGCGACGGACAGATCGATGTAAGGTATAGGTGTCTTGTTTTCTTAACCAATCTCGGACTTGGGCACGTTGTATCCCCTGGGGTTTGGCCGCCCGATAGAGAGCCGACAATGCACTATAGGCCGCCGGACTGTCGGGACTGTAGTATAAGTTATCCAACACCTTCTCCCAGCTCTTCATGGTGACAAATGATGATGGATCCTGGCTCTATCGTTTATTTATAACGGTATATCTTGGGCCGGAGTTTCTTTCTGATTTTCTTCGTTGGCTTCTGCCAGCACATTGTCCATGGTAAATAACCAGTCCAACTCTTCCTCCGTAAGCCCTTGATCCACATCTGCCACGGCATCTTCCAATTCAGACCATAGAACAGGGTGAAGGGTAAAATGCACTGTACCTCCATCTAGCCGAGCCAATTGAGCAAAGAAGGGGCCGCGTCGGATGTACACATCGTGACACAAGTGGATGAGGTCGCCGTCCAGTTCACCAGACAACACCCGTTTGAATTTCGTCCAGCCCTCTCGGGACAGACGAATGTGAGCCGGGCACGGTTGTGTGAGGTCCGCATCACAGATGTCTCCCACCTCCTCCATGATATCGACCTTATCCGCATAAACGTGCAGGAAGACCTCGGGGTCAAGCTGAGATACGCCCGTAGTATATGCTCCGTCATGGTCAGTACGTGAATGGTACAAGATTTGACGGTCTCTCGTATTTATAGAGAGAACCCCGTGAGATCAAAGGATCGGGTGGTCATATCACTGGGCTGACTGAGTCTAGCCGGATAATCAATGGCATCATCGTCTGCCTTCGCTTCATTGCTAGGTTTGGTAATTTGTTCATTGGGTTCTGCCGCCGCTTCGCTCAGGGCACGAGCCCAGCCCAACTCCACAGCTGGCCGCTCGTCCGGTGTAAACAGCTGGTCCACAATATGCACCACTTTCTCGAAGGCTGTCCACAGATCGGGGTCTAGGGTGAAGCCTCGCGTAGGGTCTTGGTAATGGCCCAGGCGTGGGAAGAAGGGTCCACGGTGTACGTAGATGGCATTGTCTATGTGGATGAGGTGTCCGTCGAGCTCGCCGCTCAACACCCGTTTAAATTTGGTCCAGCCGGCACGGTGTAGCGTAACCGTATTCGATACGGTCTCAGCGGGCGACCAGTAAACATCTCCACGGTCTTCCACGAGGGTGACTTTATCTTCATAGACGTGTAACCCCACCCGGGAAGGATGGCTCGTAGAACAGGTGACATGCTTGACCCAATGACGATCGGTGAATGACGCACACTGTGTCTGACCCTCGTATTTATAGTCAGGTGCCACTGTCAATGCCACAGTGCCAGGGTCAATAGGGCACAGACCATGACTAGGCCAACCAGCCGTCGCTGATTCCGGCGTGAGCGCTCGTGGTCCATAGCCCGAGCATCAAGGATGGCTGTCATAGTCCAGTAGTGGTGAGTGATGGCACATCTCTCCATCGAGTGCACTCTGTCGAGGACCGCTTCTGTGAACTCGTTCAGGATCTGGCGTCGCCCCTCGTTGTCGTCGCCATCTGAAAACCTGGACCGAACCACTGCTCGGTAGCCCGTGAGCGAATTAACCACGGCCGCATGCTGTAAAATGCGAGTCGCATAGGGACGGGTGTCCGTCATGGCTCTGAAACCGTAGGAATGGAGGTGTAGGATCCAGAGAGACGTGTTTTATAGACCATGTCACACATGCGCGCCTAGACGTAGCTCTACGAGTGTAGTCCGTGATACGTACTATTCTGATGGGTTAGTGCAAAAAAGAGAGCAACAACAACACAGATCAATCCATTTATTATGCGTGAATCGGGCGTAACCTGTGAACATGATAGGTATGCATGTACTAATCTGTCTGTGGGGGTTTTCCACAATGTCGCTCACCTTCGTGTCTTTTCGGGTACGTCCGTGTCCTTTCGGTAAAGTCCGTGTCTTTTCGGTGAAGTTCGTGTCTTTTCGGTGATGTCCGTGTCTTTTCGGTAAAGTCCGTGTCTTTTCGGTAACGTCCGTATCTTTTCGGGTATGTATGAGGGTCTTGAGGGGGACGACTGTATGTGACGAGTTGTATGTGTTTTTCTCGGTGACGTCCGTGTCTATCATCCGGGGACTTCACGTCTGCGCCTGCATTGGGGTATGTATGAGGGTCTTCATGCGCGCGCGCGCTGCGGATTCACACACGCACTTCCGGATAACCCGCGCGCGCTGCGGCATCAGATCACCTCCGCGCGCGCGCTGCGGCCGGGGCGGGCCGGGCCGGGCCGGGAAAATCCTACGTGTACGGGAAAAATTGGAACTCTTCTGTGTTCGAAGGTAGTTTTAGTGAAACCCGGAAGTGACGTCACAACCCACCAAACCACAACCATGAACCCCTAGTGGTGGGTTAAAACACACCCCCATGCATCACCAACATGCCTGCTTTCTATAGTACGGCCAGACTACGCATGCGCAGACTCTTGCACACGGACGAACCATGAGTCGATACATTACAAACTCCACGAGAGCTTCAAAATAAGACCTCATACGACACCATAGGACCATTAGGGGCCCACCTAGGCCCAAAACGTTCACCTCGTATGGACCTATACCTCCATAGTCATGCAGTATAGGCCTATAAGCCTACCCTGTTTTTCTTGGTGAGACGAGAAAAACGAGACCCCACAACCCATAGTAAAGCTCACGAAAAAAAATGACCATCCCCATACCCCATACAGCCATTTTCCCTTATATTGTA